>PVKS010018955.1:0-39174 GCA_004027875.1 Aplodontia rufa
GTTGGTCTAGAAACATGAGTTAAATTCAGATAAGATGTAATGCTTTACAATCTAATACTATTTTTAGAGTTATAACGGGAAGGGGAAGGGAGGGATAAGGGAGGGTAATTGGGGGGGCACTCCTGGGGATAATTGCAATGTCCAGAATATATACACATCTTATACACATTTTATATTGTTTTGTTAAAATCTTGTAAGGTTGCTCAAAAATAAAAAAAAAGATGTAATAGTTGGCATCCTATGTATTACTTTGGATTAATTGTGAGAATTTTTAATGTAAATAAAATTCAAAATCTATATAGAATTTATGCTAATATGTTTGGAACATATATACCTTCTATATTAGATATTATATATTCTATATTAGTCTAGGAATAGTTATATTTCACTTTTTATACTACTATAATCTTAATTACACAAAGCACTCTATCTTAAAAACTATGCAGGAAAGAAAATAGCATATATACAAATGTACATATATACATATAAAATATATGTATGCTTGTCTTGAATATTCTTATCTAAAGCTTATGTTGAAATTTAATTTCCATTGCAATATTCTTCAGGGGCAGAATGTTTAAGCGATGACTAGGTCATGATGTTTGATGGAGCAGGTTAGTTAGCACAGGAGTAGGCTCCTGACTGTCGAATAAATTTTATCCCCATTCCTTCTCTCCTTCCCTCTCTCTCTCTTTCTCTCTCCTCTCTTCTCTCCCTCTCTCATTCTATTTGCCTTTCTCTTTCTCTCCCTGTCCAGAACCATGAGCCAAATAAACTTCTGATGTTTATAATGTACCCAGTGTGCGATATTCTATTATAAAATGAGAAAATGGATTGAATACTTCAAAATACAAGACACAATGTGCATTCTATTTTAGTTGAGTATATTAGAATGTGTGGAACAAGAATACAAATCTGCTTAACCATTGTATATTAAGCGAAAACATGTATATTCATATGCATGTTTATATTTAAGAAGATTTGCTTCCCAAGTACACATACACATACACACACACACACACACACAAATACACACTAGATATGCCATGAAGGCACATGGTTACATCACTGAACCAGGAAAATGGAAACCCTACTTGTAGTTCTGGTGCTCCAGCTGAGGAGCTGATGGCAATAGACCAGTCACAGTAGTGCGGGCCTGGGATCCCTACTGGTCAGGATGGGTGCCTACAATGAGGCAATATCGAAAATCTCTCTCATTCTTATACATGTTGTGAGCTTAAGACATTTCTGTGACTACTACTCATTTATGCTTTAGGTGTAGGGTAGATGTAAGTTTGTTTTTTCATGTTGGATTACTTTCTTATTGAAGCAATATCTTAATTTCATTATTGAGCTTTTGGGTAGAAAAATGTATTCATTAAAAATGATATATTTAATTAATGAGTGAATACAATTAAAAGATTTTTTGTTGTTGTTGCAACCGTTGTTTACAGCCAATGCCTGGTTATGGTCATAAGGTCCAGGCTGCCCTTGTATAGTGAAAATTTAACTACTTTTGAGATCAGTTTGTTAGAAATGAAAATACATATTTTCAGAATGCTGTTCTTTACTTGACTATCACCCTTAACTCGATTCACGTATTTTTGCTAATTTTAGGAACTTTTGATGAATAAAAACTAAAATTTGAGGGAAATTTTTGGGACTCACTGCTGTCTCAATGTGTGTTGATGCATTAAACAAATAGATATTTTACTACTATGTATCACACACACTTTTATGCACTGATAAAGTGAATAAATCAAAGTTCCTGCTCTTTAAAAGAGATGAGTACATGTGATGACAGATGCTAAACCATGTTATAGAGAAGTTAAAAGTAGAATAATGTCGTAGCAACACATTGTACTTGCTACTGTTACACGAAGGATGCCTGGGAAAGAACTTCCAGCTAATGTGTGAGTGGAAAATTGAATGGAGTGAGAGAAAATCAGTCCAAAGGAGCAAAAGATACAAAAGCCACATGGGGGAGAAGAAAGAGTGTTTCTGAGGAGCACCAAGAAAGGCTGTGGGCTGTAACGGTGAGAGGAAGGAGGAAAATGGTAGGGGAGAGGGCAGATCCTAAACTAATCCAATTTAGGATCCTCATGGATTTTGCTCTGAGTGAAATAGGCAGTTACTAGTGTGTCTTAACCTGGATTGCAATGCAATCTGACTTATATTATAAAGAGCTGAATCTCTTACAATTCTGAGTTTTGAATAGAATGCAGAATTATAAGAGGATAAGAAGGACCGTGGAGGGGAATCTATTACATTTGTCCACGTGAGGTTTGAAGTTGGTTCCTATATCAATAAGAGCCCACAAACTGACTATTGTTGCAGTGTTTAAAATGGAGATTGCAGACATCTCTGTACAGAGGTGAAATGATAGTTAATTTAAATTCCTATGGGCCAGAAAAATTATGAAACCTCTGGAATTTTAAGTAACTACATATGATTTTTGAAAATCACAAAAATATTTAACATCTTTAGATAAAATTCATTGCAGTCATCATGAATAGGACATTGTTTAGAAAATACCTATCTGCATTCAATTATGAGTGAGACTTTTTATATTTAACTCCCCCTCACTCTACATATTTGTGCTAAATGGCTCTATTTTAGTAAGCACGTATTTTAGTCAATTTACTATATTTAGTAACATATTTATCAAAACTAATGTTTTAAAAATCGCAACTTATATAAGTTGCTAAGTAATACTTTCACATATGACACTCAATATTTTCTTTGGAAAATGAAGATTAGACAGCTATTAGCATAATGATCGAAGCTAAATTATGGCTAATGTGTATTTATACAAATAAAATAACATCCAAACACATGTGCTTTGAAGTTACTAAGTGTTTAATAACTCCAAATGCTTAAAGTCCCCTTTGGAGTCTAAAGAAATATCTGTGATACTTAGTTTTGGGGCCATATGTACAATTTCCTCAAAAATGTACTGATGAGGTGGATAATGTTTTCTGTAGGTATGGGCATTGGTTTCTAAGATTACAACTTTTTTTTCCTCTGTTATTAACAGAACACATCAGGTCTGTAACATGAGTCCCCCTGGCACTCGGAATCTGATCGCCCCATGTCTCATTTTCTAGGCTTTCTCTGTATCCAATGCCTAATTTTCAGATGCCTGCCCTCGAGTTAGCTGACACTAGTCCCTTTGCTAACTGTATACACCCTTGTCCTCCATGAATAAGGGCTTGATTGTGCATTGATTAAAATGGCTTATTTTACTGTTAAAGCAAATTACACAGAAACGGCATTTCCTACCAAACAAAGAAAAATAATACCATAATAACACAAAGTTGACACTTCCTTAATGCTTTAATCTGACAATCTCAGTGCACTTTACAAACAGCAATTAATTAACCCTTACAACATTCCTGTCAGGAAACCTTGATTACACCCATTTACAAATGAAATGTTAAGAGGAAATGTAACTCAGACAAGGTTACACAGTCTGCTTCTCACAGTCCCAGGACCCCCAAGCCTTGCCAGGGTCTCAGGCAGTCAACAGGTAGTCAGCAAGTACCCATCAGGAGAACACGACGCTTCTGCTTATACCAAGGAATTCCCCATTTCACACAAAATCCCTGAGTGGCTATTCAAACAAGGGCTTTATTATATTCAATCACAATTCTCACCCAAGTTTATCAACAGGAAGAGAACAACTCAAAATTCTCTGTAAGTCCATCTTGTCTAGAACACCAACCTTACCTCAAATACTCATCTTAAATGTTATCTTGTGAAATGCGACGATAAAAGAGCTTTTAGAGGAATATATATGCCTGAGGGTTTCTTCTGGGTGAACTTTGAAGTGTAATATCCAATATCTTCAATGGCTCTTAATTTTCCTAATAAATTTCAACTGTCTTATAATTCCAACTAGAGGAAAACTTTATTGTGATTCATATGCACAACCAGAGCCAGTTTGTGAAGAAGATATCAAGCCATTTGGGAATCTTATTGGATGCATATATACAATTAGAAAGTATTTTTACTGAAAATGATAAATTTAGTGTCTCTGTTTCTAGACATGTGGTTTCTTCAAAATCTGTTCCTGTCATTAAATTGGATCCCATGGTGTCAGGCGGTCAGCGAATGACACATCGACATGGTACCTTAGTTTGTAATCACCAAACTACAGTCAGTTTTAGCATCAAGGGTAGAAAAGTCATAGCATTTCCGTTCCCATGCTGTTCAGAGAATATAAATTAATCAAACTCCTCATTAAAAGTTATGTTTCCACAGAAGTGTCTTTAATGAGAATTTGATCTTGGCAAAGTTGATACATGGCACCCACTGTCTGAGTGAGATTCCATGCTTACTAAATCAAGAACATGAATGGCCCACAGCTGACGGGCACCAAGGCCATATCATAAACTCGAAATGCAGAAATCTTATATCATTGCACTTCTTTTTCCTGGCCAGAGCTCCTGCAATTTCCATCTGTACCTCTCGAGTTCATTCTTTTGCCTCGGCATGATTTTGATCCCCATAGTACTTCTGCTTTCCCAAGTTCATCAGCCTCTTCTTTGGATCATTAGAACTCCAAAACCATCCATTTCAGCAATATTCCCTTCCAGAAGCCTATATCTTCTCATTTCCCTCACATTATCTCTGCAGCCACATCTCTAACCTTCAATCTTTTCTTTTTCTTTTATTCATCTCTCAGTATGCTCATTATTTGATCTCATTTGCTATTATTATTTTTAAATTGACAGTCAAAATTGTGTGTACTTATTGTGTTCATCATGATGTTTTGTAGAATTTTGTGGAATGACTAAATCTAGTTAATTAGCATATGCATCATTTGTATAGTTACCATTATTCTGGCAAGATCACAATATCCACCCCATTAACATTTTCAAAAATATAATATATTGTTACTAACTATATTCTACCTTTGGGATTCAATTTAATGACAGGCACAGATTTTGATGAAACTACATGACTAGAAATAGTCATCTATTTCCAACTTGATATAGATCCCTTGAATTTAATCCTCCTCTCTGAGGTTCTGTACCCTTTGACCAACACCAGCCTAACAGTTCTCCCCTCCCACAACCACATCAGCCCTTGGTAATAACCATTCTTCTCTCCAGTTCTATGAGATCCACTTTTTTTTTTTTTTTTAGGTTCCATTATGCACGACAGCAGGCAGTATTTGTCTTTCTGAGTCTGACTTTTACAAGGTTCTCAATGTTCATCATTATGACGTAAGTGGCATGATTTCCTTCTTTTTGCTTGTTGAATAGCATCCCACTGTGTGTAAGTCACATTTACTTTGTTCACTTACCCACTGATGATACTTAGATTCATTTCATACATTGGTGATAGTGAATATTGCAACAATAAACATGGGAGTCTAGCTATCTCTTCAAAATGCTGATTTCTTTCTCAGATTTTTTTTCAGCAAATAGTTATTAATCCTTTTTTATTTCTCAGACCCTGCTTTGTGACACAAGAATCTGGGTGGTTTGTCACAGAATGTATGCTCAGTTAACGCAGTTTAGTGGGCTCCCAAATGTGTTAATAATTGATCTATGTCTGAGGTTAGAATGGGTTGGGAAAGCACAGATCAGGACAGATGATTCATTTGTGGGTAGTGGTAGAGGCGTGTTAAGATTTAGATGTGAGATGTATCCCATAAACTCCTGTTTGAGAGGCAATCCAGGAAGGTGCAGAAGTCAAATTATTGGATTATGATAGTTTTGATGGAATCAGTGAGTTAATCCTTAGGTAGGGATGAACTGAGCAGTAGCTGAAGGCAGGGAGGGTCTGGCTGGAAGAAGAGGGTCATTGGGGGCAGGCCTTTGGGGAATATATTTCGAATCTGGCATGGAGTTTCTCTCTCTGCTTCCTGGATTCATGATCTCAGCCAGGATATTCAGCCTCACCTCAAGCCGCGAAGAATGGAACTTTATGAACCAAGACCTCTAAAACCATGAGATCTCAAAATAAACTTTTCCTCCTACTATTGTTCTTGTCAGGTCCCTGGATTATAGCAATGAAAAAGCTGGCTGGAATGAGGGAAGAGGCAGGGTAGAATCCCGGACATATTGACTCCATGCTCGCTGTTCAACCCTTCCTCTGCTTCCTCCATGTTGATAAAAACCAAAGCCATCCAAATGTTACTGCAACTTTTCTTCTATGCGTGATTTTTTCTTGTATTGACCCTTGGTTATTCCGTTCCTCTAATTCCTCCAGTTCAGTACCTCACACATGGTAGGATATACATGCGTATTGATGTCACCTCTCAGGGAACTTTCCTAAGACTGCTGCCAGGACACCCAAGTACTCTCTGCTTCCTTTATCCACTGTTTCTTGCCTTGATATTGTTCACCTTCCAGTGTACTCTGTTAGCCAGCCTTCCATCTCTATAACAAATGCCTGAGATTATAAACTTATAAGGAGAAAGAATGTATTTTGGCTTATAGTTTTGGAGCGTCCTGTTTATAGTCAATGGGTCCTACTGTTTGCGGGCCTGTGAGACAGTAGCAGTAGCAACGACTCACCTTATGCAGGGAAGCCAAAAGAGAGAGGAAGCGGCTGGTGTCTCACCATTCATTTGAAGGGGACATCTCATGACCTCCTATTAGGCCTCATCTCTTAAATGTTCCACCAACTCCCCAAGACACCATGCTGGTGACCAAGTATTTAACACATGGAACTTTGGGGTTAATTAGTAGTAGCATGCTTTAAACATTCACTTTGTTTATTGCTTACTGCCTCTCATAAGAATGAAGTTCCACGAGGTTAGGAATTTTGGACTAATTTGTGTACTGCTAGTAGGTGATATGTGGTAATAATTAAAGAAGAATTTTGCATAAAGATCTATCGTATTTTTACTTGTGACATTGACCCAATTTTACTTCTCAGTTATGAATCACAAGCACTTCACAACAAGATAAACCTGTTTACTAAATTCTCCTAATCTCAGAGAAAGCAGAAAATTAAACAAAAAGATGCAAGCTATAAGTTGGATAATGGTAGTGCTATGATGAAAAAGATTAAGGAGAAAGAGGGAAATGAATTTTGATGTTTTCCTGCAGTGGTCAAGACAAGAACAGGCATCAATAAAGAGGTGGCCTTTATAATTTACCCCATGCTTGGATGAAATGCAGATTATTGATTCATTTGTTCTGATGTGGGACCAAAGGTTCTGCATTGCTGAGATGCTGCCGGTGATGCTCATGACACTTCCTGAGAAGCGAGACTATTATTTTTAAACTGGGAAAAGGTAGATTAAAGAAAAATGAAAAAATGTTTAACATAGTAACTTATCTCCCTGGATATAATAAAGAAAGAAATGCAACTTTAAGTCCATTAAAACAAAAATATGTATTCCAATTAGTTAATACCTAGTTGTCTTCATAGGCATTTCATCATATTTTCAACATGAGTTTATTATGCACTTTGCATCCATCACTCTGCAGAGATAACATTTGGTTTATGTAGACTAGTTCATATATATACAAAACTAGACTACCTTATTTTAATACATATACATGGAAAATATCCTGCTTCCGTAAGCAGCATCATGGGCATTGCTGGGCAGCATCTTGGTAATGCAGAACCTTTGATTCCACATCAGAACTAATGAATCAACAATCTGCATTATACTCAAACATTGAGTAACTTGTATGAACATTAATTCTCATTCATATATATATATATATATGCATATATATTCATATATATTTAAATAATGAATTCTAGCTTAGTATGTATTTTACTTTATATATATATACACACATATCAGAATAATGCTGTTTATACTCTTAACAATCATTTGAAATTTAATATGGCATGTAACCTTAATGTCAATAAATATTAATCTTCATAAACTTATTTTCCATAACAACTAGCATTTTAATTACCCAATGAATGCATGCTCACATTTGCAAAACAGGAAAAAAGATGAATAGCAAATCAATCACAATATCACTACCAAAATATATAGACATATATTCTACATTTATTTGAATATTTCTGGATATTTTTCTATCAATGCATCGGTTTAACTATTTAATTATAAATGAACTTATTCTGCACATGTGGTACTAAAGTTTGCTTTTTAATTCTTTAAGCATCATTCTTTAGAACACAAAGTTCCATTATAGGAAGGTACTAATTCTTATTGAAGTTTTCAGTTCTAGGTTTTCAGACTAATTGTATTACTGAAAGAAACATTTTTGCATTCCAGAATAATTGTGTTTTATTTTTATTTTTTAAGAATAGTGTTTTAAAGAGAGAGAGAGAGAAATAATCAGTTTTGTCTACTTTTTCCTCTAGTTTTGGTTTTTCTGACATTTAGTTGTGTATGTGGGGTGCTGGAGTTTGAACCCAGGTCTCCCAACATGCCAAGCAAGCGCCGTACTGCTGAGCCACCACTCCAACCCCTAGAATAACTTCTGAAATTCGAAATTCTATGTCATACTCATTTTAGAAATTTATTTTTTGAATACTATGTTCAAAATTTCTATATTTTTTCATATCTAGTGCTTTAACTACAGCATTAGGCATACTCTTCCTACAATCTCTATAGCACTTATTATTATTCTTTTTAAAACTTTACCATTATTATAAGAAGTTTGCATATTTATAAATTATATGTGTAGTTTTATTTATGTGATTTAAGTGTTTTCACTTAAATCAAACATGTTCAATGTTACCCTTGTTAAACTTCATTGCCAATATTCCTAACATTTTATGTTTTATTGATTGATATGAGCATATTGCCTCTAATGAAACAGTAATGCTAGCTTAATATACTGAGGAATTCCTGTGTACAATGTTAAGACTGGAAAATCCACAGATTTTTATTCTCTATAGTACTAAAATAAAAACCTATAAATTTAAATATTATTTTACTTAATAAAATATTTACCACTTTACAGGTTATCATTTCTACAAAATCTGTGATTTGTAAAATCATTGCTTTGGTAATGGTGCTTCTTTCTCTCTTTTGCATTTAATAAAGTCTAGTTACAAATTTCACAGGTGAATTTTTTAATAATTACTCATTTTAATATTAAGCACAAGAGTTTCCACAATCCTAAATATATAAACATGCTATTATTTGGATTTAGAATGTCTCCCAAAGGTTTACATGTTAAATATTCTTTGCCAGATTGAAATTTTTGGGAAATGGTAGAAATTTTGAAAAATGGGGACAAGTGGAGGTCTTATGTCATAGGTACATGTCATCAGAGGAAATAATGAGACTCCATCTACTTCCACTGTCTTTTTTTTATTGAACAATCATACAAGTTTTTAACAAAATAATATAAAATGTGAATAGATTCTGAATATTAGATTTACTCCCTGGAGAGCCCCCCCCCATTACTCATCCTAATCTCTCCCTTCCCCTTCCCACAATATCTCTAAAAAAGTATTCAGTTGCATAACATTACACCTTATCTGGATTTAACACATGATAATAGACCACCTTTCTCAACGTCCACTGCCTTTTGACTTTCAATCCTGAAGTATAAAGCTCTTTTCTACCATGTACTTCCCACTCCCGGGTGCTACCTGGACACAGACTTCAAAGCTACAGCTACAACCAACCATGGACTGAAACCTGCAAAACGGTGAGCCCAACTCAACATTTATTCTTTTTGGTGGGATGGAGGGTACCAGGGAGTAAACTCTGAGGTGCTTAACAGCTGAGTCACATCCCCAGCCTTTTTTTTTTTAAAGATATATTATTCTAAGAGATTTGCTAAGACTGTCTTTGAACTCACTATCCTCCTGCCTCAACCTCCCAAGTGGCTGAATTACAGCTGTGCAACACCATGCCTGGCAACATTTCTTCTTTACAAGTCCATTATCTACAATATTTGTCACAGTGACAGAAAACTAACAGCAAACAGTTGTGGCATGTCCTTTTAACTCATTGAAGATTTATGCTATTACAATTAAATCTTTATCCCATAAGGGATTTATTGTAATATGTGATGGAAAGAGCATTCTTAATGTTTTACTTGTAAAAAATAATCTATTTCCCTCACGTTTGACTTTACAAATAATCTCTTTTCCTCACTTATCTAAGGTGATCAGCCGTATCAAATTCATAAATTTACCAAAAAATATTGTTTTATATTTTTCTTTTCTCATCCATCAATCTTCATAATTTAATATGTAGAAGAGCATGTTCACAAATGTTTCGTTTTTTGAAAAAATTTCAGCTACACTTTTTAAACAAGGAAAAAGGAAATGCTCTAAATATATTCATTACTTTGGAGAACAGTGATAAATAGTTATTATCAATTTTAATTTCAGAAACAGGGCTGATCATTCTACTTATCTAATTTTTATTATGAAGTGCACTAGCATAATTTTATTAAAAAATCACTATTTGTGTACAGACTATCCATAGCTGTTTAGAACTTATTGTCTTTACATTTGTATTGTTATATAGTCATATATTTTGTGGTTACAAGCATTTTCAATTGATTATTTCAGGTAATTTCAAAGTATAGCATGCTATTTTAAGATAATGACAAAATATAATTCTTAATTATTTTATCGCTGTGTTATATCAGTTAGTAGATCTAATATAATATTGAAGAAGTTGATAACACTACACTTGCAATTTTTGTTCCTATGCCTATTGGTAAAGTGTAGGGTTCTGCCACTTAGCCAACAGTAGCTAATTTCCTTTACATGAATAATACTTTTTATTTGACAGCCATTTCATTTTATAATAGATTGAAAAATTAAAATGTGAAATTAATTAAAAGATAATCATAATTGAATATCCTTTTAGCCCTGAAATAATACATTTTCCAATGATTTTTATGATATATGTTGTAGATAAACTTTACAAATATTAATCTACCTTAGAATTTATAGAATAAATTCTATTTGGTAATACTTATTGATACTTAAGTAAAAATGTTAATTTAAATATTCAGTAAATTCACTATACTAACATTAATTCAATATTTGCAATAATGGGTTGCAGTATATGCAGCATCTTTCCATTTATAAGTGAGTTTGCTTTTGTTTGCTTCATTGTTTGATATTATCACAGTTGTAAGGTAAATGATTGTTCTAGTCAGCTTTATTGTTGCTGCAACTAAAGGACCTGACAAGAATAAATTCAGGAGGAAATATTTTTTGGGGGGAGCTAATGATTTCAGAAGTCCTAGTCCATAGGAGTCCTACTCCATTACAAAGGGCTAGAGGAGAGGCTCTACAGCATGGTGACAGGCACCTCCTAAGAGACAAGCAGCTGAAGGTGTCACATGGGGAAGCGGAGCAGAGAGAGAAAGTCCATGCCAGATCTAGAATATCCACCCCAAAGGCCCACCCCAGTGACCACCTTCTCCAGCCACACCCCACCAGCCTAAAGTTGCCAGTTACTCAATTACTTGGTTAAGGTTTTTATAACCCAATCATTTCACCTCAACCTTCCCAAATTGTCACCTTGAGCTTTTGGGGGTACACCTCACATTCAAACCATAACATTGATGTAAAGGATTTCACTTGTTTGAAAAAAATTAACATATCACATGACACAACTCTTAAAATATTACTAGAAATAGTCTATATGGGTATCCTGGGGCTGCTATAATAAGTCATCTCAAAATGTGTGGCTTAAATAAATATATGTATATATATATTGCATATTATATACTTATATATATTATATAAGTATATCTGCAAATACATAGTTGTTATATAATTATATATATACACATATATGAAATTATTGGAAATAAACATAAAATCTCTTGGGATCCACATATTCACTATAGAACACCCTCTTTTTTGTTGCTGTTATTTGTCTTACAAACCAGGTAATGCAGTACAAAAAAATGCTACAGAATTGGCATGAGTTTTATGTTTATTGAACTGTCAAAAATGTAAAACTATTCAAACTGGTTTGTAACAGCAGATGAGACTTCCATCAGAAACACTTCAAAGTTGTACTTATAAATTATCTATTTTATTTGCTCAGGATTTGATCTGGGAAAGAAGCCATCAATGAGTTACAGGTACAGTGGTTTTGACTTTAATTTGTGCTTATATGTGTCACTGGAAAGCTCAGAGAGGGAACCCAAGGAGGCTACAACTGAAGATCATGGGACAATTGCCATCTATGGCCGTGGGAGTGATATTAGTAATTTGCCTGAAGCACCAAGATGTGGCGTTCTCAAGCGCTTTCTGAAAACCTTTGTAATGCTTTGTCTTCCAGAAAGCCTGGATGTGAACTTCTACAGGAGCAAATGGCTGATGGATCACTGAGGTTCCAAGTTCAACATGAGCTTCTCTCATTGGCAGTTTTCAAGTGTCAAGCCAGAAACAGAGAGAAAAGGGGACTTGGGAACTCAGCTCCCAACTCTCAAGGGAGAGGAACGTGGATAAAAGGAAACTGAGTGTACTTTGCATCAGGGGGATTAAGCCTATTCAAAGGATCATCAGGGAATAATGTAGGCAGGGCTTTCAATTATTTAGTCATTGGTCATTCACTAATTCCTTTAAAAACTGTGAAAAAAAAACAACTGAGAATCTTACCTCTGGGTAACCACATCACATAGACAGGTAGATTTTAGGTCTTAAATTGAATTCTCCACTGTTTGAAATACCATTCTATCAGCTGAACTCTTCAAAGTGAAACATGGGTAAAAAGGAAAGAAATGTGCAGAGATTCTTAAACATGCAATTACTTTCTGTATTCCCTTAATTCCATTTGTAGAAATTCAATTAAATAATAAAAGTCACAATACTGTAGCCATAAAAATGTTCAATATATAGTTTAGTCATTTTTCTGCTTAAATGTACATTCCAATAAAATTACAATAAATATTTATTTATTATAGACTTATTATGTTCCAGTCACTGCCTTAAAACCAATGACTTAATAAATGCTCTCAGCAAATTTAATGAGAAGGTACTAAATATCAGATATGATGGTTTTGAAGACCTTAAGAAATTAAATGACTCGTAGAACTCAAATAAGGATGGAACTAATCTATCTATTGATCGGTATCTAGCTATTATTCAATAAATTGAACATCTTATTTTGTAACAAGTTAAAGGGATAGGTAGTCAACCATAATTTGATGAAACTCCTCTTAAGGGAAACCACATGGGGAAAATGCCTGAAACATTTATATTAAGGTTTATTTATCAAGGTGTTTGCTCATCGTATAGCCATTCCTTTAGAAATTGAAAAAAATTAACCCTGCCTGCCCTAGATACAGAACTCTTCCTCAGTTCATTTTATTACTGGTAAGGAAAGTGAAAATCCAAATCATAAAAGAAATTCAGACTCTTATTTTGAGATCTAAACTGGAGGACATCTACCTTGAACTGAAGAGGAACTCTCAACTGTGACATTTTAATTGGGCATGTTCCATTCTTGATAGACTGTCAATCAGAAGACCCTAAGATGGGGCAACTGTGTTGATGTTACTCTTTCACCTTCATCGACTTGCACCTGAATCTAACCTAGGTTAAGGGTAAGAAATCCTATTAATTTTCAGGTGTTCACTAGTCTATGACTTGAAATTCCATTTCCCCCAATTTGCTTAGAAATAGCTTGCATTTAGATCATTTTAAATGTCCATGGTCAATCTTTAAACTTGCTTGTATATGAATTGACAGTGGAAAGTGTTAGTTAACTGAGGAACACTTGTTGAAAAGTTATCTTTCAATTTTGAAGCATATTTTTTAAATAAGGAAAATGTGGAAACAATCCTTCAATAGAACTTCAAAGATAAATTTATAACAAGTATAATGTATATTTATATTATATTGCTGTATAGTACTAATATTTAAGCATCCTTTAAATCATACAGTGTAGGGGCTGGAGTGGTGGCTTGGTGGTTACGGTGCTTGCCTGGCATGTACAAGTACGCAAGTTCAAACCCCAGCACCATGTACACAATGAAGTGTCCGAGGAATAAATCATACAGTGTAGTTTCATCAGTGGAGGACATCAATAAATGCTTACACCAAAGATATGAACTAACAAATAATACAATAAACTGACTAAAGGCACATGCAAATATCTTCAAACTCATACATAATCAAATAAATGAAAACTAACCCAAGTATCGTATTTTGCCAACAAACTAACAACAGTACTATTATCTCGGGCTATAAAAAGAACCATTTTCATGAAATATTGAAATACATATAAGTTGGTAAAACTCTTTAGGAAAATAATTTATTAGCATATGCCAATGTAAATTGAAAATTTCAAACCGTTTATTGAATTATTTTCCTTGTCAGAATGTTTCTTAAGAAAACTATGCACAGCAGATACATACTGATTGCATATGCAGAATGTTACAGTTTGGCTGAGTGTCTCTCCCAAGGTCACATGTGTTAAAGGTTTGATTTCTAGTCCTTGGATTTGTTAGGAGGAGCTGGAACCTTCAAGAAACAGAGCTTACTAGGACATTCCTCTGTCGTTTGTATGCTCTTACAGGGTATAATGTGATGACAATCCCTTTCCCTCTCTCATCTTTCTTTGCTTTCCAGCCAACATGAGGTATAAACTTTATTCCACCACATGACCCCTACAGTAATGGGCTGCTTTGCCACAGGGCCAGTTATGGACTGATATCTCTAAAACTGTGAACCCCTCCCCACTTTTAAGCAATTTTTTGAGGTATTTTGTTACAGTAATGGAATGTTGACTATCAGAATATTTGATTCAACAGTTTTATAGTGATAAGAAAATGGGGCAACTTAAATGTTCAGGAATATTCAAATTAAATTTTTACATATCCATATAAAATGCGATGCTTCAAGTAACAAGGAATTAAAAATGATTTTTAAAAGGAATATAGTTAAATATTCCCTGAAAAATGTAAAATAAAATTTGCTTTAAAAACAGTCTTAGATTTCTAAAATATTTAGTCTCTTTTAAAAAAAAGTGAAATAGAGACAGGTTTTTATATTTTCTCTGATTTTTGAATTTACAAGAATGTTTACATTTTTCTATTTATTTTATTTTACAAAATAAACATAATGATCTATGGCAATGACCAAAATACTTGATGATAAAAAATTCAAAAGAGGGGGAATTTACCTCTGCTCACAGTGTCAAGGCTTTCAATCCATGACCAAGTGACTTCATAGCTTTGGGCCTAAGGTGAAGACAACATTATGGTGGAAGGGTGTGGTGGAGCTAAGCTGATCACCTCATTGCCACCAGGAAGCAGAGAGTGAAAGAGAAATGGGTAGAAGTACAAGAAATCTTCCTCCAGGGCACACCTCCAGAATGAACTCCTTCCTCCAAATATCTCTACCTCCTCTAGTTTCCACCATCTGTTACTAACCATCAAGTTACTAGTCCTACAGTGAATTAATCCAATGATGGGGTCAGAGCCCTCCTGATCCTTTCTAGGGCTCAAAGTCCCACCTCTGAACATTACTGCATTTGGGAAATAAGCCTCCAACATTTGAGTATTTGGGGGACACTTCAGTTCTAAACCATAATAAATAAGCTAATCTTATTTTTATGTTAAAAAACTAAAAATATTCCTCCAAGACTACTTTATTTACTACTTCAAAATGACCCACCAGCTCAACCAAATGTCAAAGGTAGCAAGATACTTTGAAAAAAAAATATATACCTAACAGAGAAGGATATTTTATCAAAATCAGTTGAAGTCATTTATATATTGAGCACATTCTTCACTCCTCCCCTCCTTAACTCAGGTGTTATGCAACTCTCAGTGAGCTTCTACTGTTATAAAATAATCAAGTCCCATGACTAATTCAACTATGTTTATTTGGTGAGGCGTAAAAAATGTTTTTCCCATATATCAGAGGATATATTGATTTTATCATAAATAAACACTACTAGCCAAAATTAACAATACCTCACCTCTGATCATAATGCTTGCAATTTTGTATGTCCTTTAGTTGGGAGACTAAGATCCAGAATGACCTTTCCAAGCATCAGAGGTGCTTGGAAATAAATAAAGAATTCTATATTTTTTTAAGAAATTAAGTTACTTCCTTCTCCACAATGACTCAATTATCACAGATAATAAACACACCACATAAGTATCTTTTCCATATTGAGAAAATAGAAAAGCAGTAAAATGCACCTCTTGCAGTAAGAATTTCGAGAATATAAATAAATTGGATTTCGAAAAGAGGAGTCTCCACTACAAAAGAAGTACTAGGAAAAGGTCAAAAGATAGACTTTTCCAGAGAGAGAATAGATTTCTAGCATATGTATATTTGAAGAACTCCTTTTCTCTTCTCTGTACCTGAGAAGGCTTTGCAAACAGCTCAAGAAACTGCCTGGATGCACTCACCTGATAACAGGTGGACAGAATTAGGCATCAGTCTCAGAATGTCACTGCATATTATGTTTCCAATATGCTCTTCTAGTTTTAGCAGGTCGGCTGCAATGAGGGGGCAAAACAAACACATTTTAGTCTGTCTCTGTTTAAACTAATGATAAACCAATAATTGCTGTTAGAAAAAGAAAAAAAATAAAGTTCATGCTGTCAGGATGCATTCTATCTCCAGTTAGGGATTTTCACGCCTGATAAGATTTCATTTAAAGCAAAGATTAAGCCATATGTCACTTTAGTCATTGATATTTTAATTTGCATTTGCGAGCTCATGTATAGGAGACTGTTCTAAATCAGTAGAGTGGGTGGTACTTAGCAATTCAAAGGAAATGCAGACTGAAAGTCAAATGATTTGTTCCAAATTAATTTTACAGAAATCCAACTGTTATTGTGGTTGAGTTTGCTCTTCTATTGCATCCAGGTACTCTTTTTCTTTGAGTCTCCTGACTAATCACTTCCCACCAAAGCAGATAAGATGAAAAAATATGTAGTGTTCTATTAAAACAAGCTTATTCCCTCTTTTTTCCATCCATTTATTCATCCATCCATCCATCCATCCATCCACCCATCCATCCATCATCCTTCCATTCAAACAGGATATACTGAAAACTTTTTGCTCTAAACACTGATAGCTGTTTGGGAGGGATAAATGAATAGCACACAATAAAGCACATTTAAGTTTAAAACTCACTTTTAAAAACAGCCAAACAATAAGAGAAAAGATCGGTGGCATATGTAGACCATCTCGTCTGAGACTTTCACTAGTGGCAGCAAACTTCCAATTATAGACCAAGTAAACTGTTCTCTATTTTCATTTCAATAACATGATTATAATGTTGGCAACTCTGTTATGGTTTGCATAAATATAGACTGGTGAAAGTATGAAAATTTATAGTTCACTTTCTCTGAATTTTGGAGGGAAATTTGTTTTTGATTCTCCTATTCTAACATGGGAACTTTCTCTCATGAGACTAAGAACCACCATGTTTCTCTCACCTCTCCAAGCCAAATTCTACATCAAAACCAATGCCTGTAGTGATGATTCATACTTTTAAAATATACATATATTTTAAATATACAAATATGTTTTCATATATTCATGTATCTGTGTTCACTTATGTATATATGTTTAAATGTCTTAACCAAATGTGTATATGCCTACATAAATATCATAAAGCATTCATGTTCACCAAATGTCTTATGGTACAATTTTAAATTGCTAAAATGAGACAAATACAATTGCTTTTATAAATTATTCTCAATTAAATAAAAGTTTTTTTATTCTCTCCTTGTTAAGTTCTGTAGTTAATAATAATTAGCCTGCTCATTCACTTCGTTGTGTGCTATTTTATTGATAGAAAACAGATATTGTTTTAAATAATAAAATTATGTATACAATTTTCCCAAAATTTATACACTTATAATTTATTTTATTTATGTATGTATGTAAAAGAATTGGCAAAAAAGAAAAACAAAGCAACTGTTAATACTATCATAGACTCTCCAAAATATGTTTTTTTCCTTCCTCAAGAAAAAATGACAAGAATCATTTTTTCAGATTTGCTGAATGAGAAGTAAACTAAGCCCTTTCTGTGCAGACACCTGCACTTTTCTGTATTGAAGCAGTCTGAGTGCTTGTCCTTGATGCTAAGCACACTTTAATTTAGTATGACCTCTAGCTGGTCTGCTTTCTAATGGGTAAAAAGTCCAATTGTAAGATCACTTACTGAAAGATCTGCTTTGGAGAGAAAAAAAAAAGTATTTCATAGGATACATGGAGCAAAAGGATTCAAAGACCAAGTAGGCTTGGAAACATTGCTATAATTTGGTTTAAACCATGTCCTGTGGTCCCGCTTATCTAACAAGAATGTTTACCATTCATATGGTTACCAATTCATCAGGCATTTTCTGTAGTCAGTCTCTTCTGTAAAGGTGTTAGATTCCATTGTGTGACTATTACTCTCACATTCTTTTGTAAAAGAAAAGATCCCTTCTCCTAAGGACTGAATAATGTAATTTGTTGAATGAGCTTCAAAGGGACACTACAAATAAAATTAAGTAGTCAGTGAGGCAAATATAGCAATACACAATAAAGGAACCAAAGTACAGCACCATCATCTTCCCTTCCATATCCCGTTGTCCAGAGAAATTGTTGGAATATGATTTGTCTCCACCAATACTCATGTGTAAGTTTGATTTCCAATTTAATGGTATTGAGAAGTGTTGGGCCTTTAAAAAGCATGTGGAATCCTGAAGGATCTGCCTTTATGAAAGAATGAGTGGTCTTATAACAGGAATGAGTTAGTTATTGTGGGAGTTGGACCCTCTTCCCTCTCTTCTGCACATTCTGGCTTCCACTTACTACCAATCAACCCTTACCAAAAACTTGCAAATGCCAATACTGGGAACCAGAAAAAAAAAATTTATTCTTTATAAATTATCCAGTGTCAGGTATTCTGTTACAGCAACAAAAAGCAGACTAAGACAGCCTTTGTTTCCTTCTGTTACTAACAGGCAAATTCCCCATCATTTGAATTCATCTCATCAACTTATTTCAGGTCCCACTCATTCCTGACTGGTCCTTCTGTACCAGGCACTTGCTCTATTTGTAGCCTGTATTGTCTTCTTCGGAAGATTACCAAAGTGATGAAGAGACTATCTGATAGGGTCCTTCTTGGAGCACATCAATGTCTTCACATTTTCAAAATGTCAAATTTTTTCTGATGACAGCAAATTTCAAATAATCCAGCCACTGGATTATTCATTGGGTGCAATTCCTTGAAAAGCCATTGGACTTAGTTACTCAGCCAATAAATGGGCATCTTCACAGTTATTATTACTATTATTTTTATTATTACTTTTTATTTTTCAGAGTGAAGTGAGGTACCTCCTGTATGATATTTCCAACCTAATTTTTGGTTAAATGGTCCTCCTTTCTACCGCCATAATGCCAAGTTCATCACTATCATTATATTTAGCATGCTGGATTTTTCAGCTTGCTTGTTCAAGTGTTTTGGAGGCATGGGTTGTCCTTTATAGTCTTAACACAAGTATGTGCTTCTTGAATTAATGAATTTACCCATCTCATACTTTAATATGTGCATTTTCTAATAATAATTGATAAATAAAATTATTAGAGAGAAATCTACCTGCAGACAAAGAGACTATTACGTGTCTCCTCCGTGTAATATACCATGGAGTTTCACTCAGCAATTAGAAATACTGATTTTGCAGCCTGTGAAGGTAAATGGATAGCTATGGAAGAAATTATGCTGAGTGAAATCAGCATAACCCAGAGAAAAGGGTCGAATGTCTCCACTCATCTGCGGAGGCTGGAGGTAGACCCTGGACATTGAGAAATGAGGTCTACTATCATGTTTTAAAGCCAGATAAGGTGTAATATCATACAACCAAAGGCATTTGTAGAGATGTTTTGGGAAGGCAGGAGGGATAAGGGTGGGTAATTGGGGGGGGCTTTTGGGGGTAAGTCTAATTTTCAGAATATATATATATTATATTATTTCATTAGAAGCTTGTGTGATTATTCAACAAATAAATTTCTGAATAAAAAAAAAGAAGAGTCTACCATTCAATACCTGGAATTAAAAGATGAAATATATTACTTAATTTCAAAGGGAAATCTGGGTTTGTATATAGCAGTTTCTCTTTATAAAGCAAAGGTCAGATGTTGGGGCACAACAAAGGGAGGGTTCATGATCTTTCAGCAGTTGTTGTGTACTTCTCTTGCTGGTGGGTAGTTTTCACAAGTATGAGACCATCACTAAGCAATGTATATTTGGAAGCATCATTAACCATGTGAAGATGTGATTACTGATTTAAATTTAAAATCTGTAAAATATGAATTCTAAATATTACTTGTTGTCATGGACCAAACATGACCAGCAATTTCCCATCCTGAGTGTACAAATGTTTTGTTCTCACTCCAGGCAATATCTTTTCTCGTATCCATACACGTGCTTAAAACTGTAAAAGCATGAATTTTAAGGATTCCAGTTACAGATTATTTTTTTCTATCCTTGCATACTTTTGTCTGCTCTACTAAGACCTCCAAACATAGCTAAGTGGGCAATGAGTATATATACTCAAAAGCAGCATTACTACATTTAAAGGACATTAATAATTCATTCACAACTGCTCCTCATTCCATCTTATTATCTCGTGAGATTTTATTGGTCTACCCATTTGTTGTTGTTGTTGTTGTCCTCGATATAAGCCTCTTTTTCCACTTGGCTGAAGCTTGGTTAGTTGCCTAGGGCAGGACCTACATGCTCCTTGCTCCAGTCTTGTGTTGCTGTTTCCTCCATGTCAATAATTCACATTTCTGATTTTTCACGTTCAATGAATGATCGTGTTGGGAATTCTTCCTCAACTGAGACAACACACCCACAAGTAATGCAGTATTGAAATTTGGGTAGGGAGAGAAAACAAAAGCAGTGCTGATCATATTTGAAATCAATCGTGCTTGCAATTGGAAACTTTAGAGAATTCCAGTAGTGCCATTTAGAATCATAAATTCAAGATTCATTGCCATCTAGTAGATCTTTTAGTTTATCATTCTTAAATTTATTATTTTGTTGAATATACTAACCAAGAATTTTGGTTGTAATATCAAATAAAATGAGGATTTGGAGAGAATAATTGGGAAATAAAACCAAAAAACAAACGTTTACTAAAGCTTATACTTTGGCAAGAGATGTTGCCTAGTATGCACAAGGCACTAGATTTGACCCCAGCACCAAAAAACAACATAAACTAATGTTTTTGTTTTGTTGTTCTTTATTTTAATGGGATTAAACTCAGGTGTTTAAACACTGAGCCACGTGCCCAACCCAATTTTAATTTTTAATTTTGAGACAAAGTCTCACTAAGACTTGGGCCTTGCTAAGTTGTTGATACTGGTTTTGAACTTGCAATTCTCATGCCTTGGCCTCCTGAGCTGCTGGGATTACAGACAAGTGCCACCATGCTCTGCTGCACCAATTTTTGAAAGAAGAAAAACCTAATTTTTTTGCATAAGATCTAGATTGGATCCTCTTTGGCCCCTGTCAGTCAAGACTTAGAATATAATCTCAGTCTTAGGTAACCAAAACATCTCAATGCAACTTCTAAAATATTAAAAAAGTGTATTTACTCAAAACAGATTTATTCTACTTCATGAGGCAAGAATTACAACAAAAAAGTCTGTAGAGCCTAATAATTCATAAGATCTGTTTTGTAATTCATCTAACTACTTTGCTGAAATGTGTGTGGTCTGTCATGATTTAATAATTTTTAAAGTGAATATTTCTTTTGAAAGTTAATGAACATTCTTGCCTTAAAGAAATCATCTAGGCCAGCACTGAAAGTGGACACCTGCATCTCTGCTCTTTTGCTTCTCTAGGGAAAATGCATGTGAATATAGTAAAATTATCTTTTAAGCAAAATGTGAACATGATTGGCATTTTTCTCTTCCATTCTCTACACTCAGATAGTGAGATTTGACAGACCTAAATTTTCTTGCAAAATCTTAATCTCTTCCATATGAAGTTTGGTGGCTCAAACTTTGCTTTTTCTCTATCTTGCATAAACAAGGGAAAACAGCATAATAGTTGATACTGAATTGCTGAAAAAATGGAAAGAATTTTAGAACTGAATTCATGGCACCAGTTGATAGTTCAGAAATATAGGAAGTTCATCTGCCACTAAAGTGAGGCTAAGATTAGTTTGGTCACATAAATTTACACAGTGCTTCTCTTCCTTCCCCAGAACCCAACGCAGAAGGAACGGGAACATATAAACAGGCTCAATACACAGTGTCATCAGGAAGACTAACAAACAAGTAAATACAGACCTCAGTTTGGTAGAAAAATAAATAATTCCATCAAAATGCAACACGACCGTTAATGCGTGAAAGAATGTCTATCTGCCCATAGTTCTCACCCATGGTGTGTCCCAAGAGCAAAGACGAAAAATGCAACAGCAAGAAGCCCAGAGTCCAACAGTTTCTTCACATTGAAAAGACTCAAATCAAGAAAATGACATGTAGCTTCTTTTACAGTGGGATCAAAAGAAACTTGTGGACAGCTGTGTTGTGGAGCACATGCATTTTTGTTAAGCAAGTTTATAGCATGAATTTTAGGACTCAAAAACCAGATGTGAATGACAGTAAGAAAATCACATATGTACATGAAAGAAAATGTAGGATAGGAGGTACTTAACCAACACCTTTGTTTAAAAAATAAAGCAAACCAAAATATGAGACTATTACACAACAAATACTCATTTTAAAATATTAAACCTTGGTTCCAAAAACTCCACTGGAAGAATCACAGCAAAACTGTTAAAAGGATATTGAGTGTGATTTAAGCAGGCGAGCAGAGTGGCAAGCGGGGTTGACCTTGGACTTCTGCATAACATGAGACCCATTGAAGGTTTTATTTGTAGGTCTGGTTTTGGATTGGTTCTGGGTGGCAACAAGGAAGAGGAAAACAGGACTTATCAAGATAAGTTGAGCTCTTTTCCATATTTAGGAAGTAGTACAAAAGAAGCTAGGAAGAGGAAGAGAAGGAAAATAAACAAGGTCATATATAAAGTAATGGGGTTGCCAGGGTCATGGCAGATGGAAGATAACATGAAGCAGAGTTTGGAAGGTGGGAGGTGGTTCAACCCCATAAAGGATCAAGGATGAGAAGAGCAACAACTTTGATGTATAGCCATGGTAGTTTTAAAATGGAAACAAAGGAATATTATTTTCCTTAAGCCCAAACTATTTTTCCCTCTTTCTTAAAATATATTTGATGCACCTTTACCCAATTTAATCATCAGTACAACTCAGAGTTGAAGAAAATGTGTTGCTAAATATATTCCAATAGGTTATAATGATTTTGATTAGCATCAGATCCTTTCATCTTCACTTGGCCTGTCAAAGTCTTATTCCTTGTATGCATATGAAAACATCTGTTAAAACACACTCTTTGGACATCTCAGACCCAAAGATTGTCATTTAAAACTATTTCCAAAAAAAATTTAATATTTTTGTTGAAGGTCTAAACACTGGATAACTTCTCACCAAGATGATATCATTGTTTGACACAGGCATTAGAGAACAAAATATTGCTCTTGAAGAAGTGCAAGACATGCACTTGACTTTATATGCCTCCAGCATCAGTAGTTTTGCTCCCTAAAAATAAGATGCTAAAACTCTACAAAGTTCAGTTTTGGTTTTTATTCAGTTTACTTCATAGGTACCTCACGTAATAAGAAAGGTTTTAACAAAAAGTAAATAAAGATATCTGTGCAAATATCTTGGAAGTAGAAAAACAATGTTCTAATTATTAACTTGATCTCTACTGCACTGTAAAAGTAGCAGTGGAGAAAGGTCACTGATATGTATTGAAGATCTTCTGTGTTACTGAACACCATGAACTATGATAAGTGTCAGGTGGGTGGATGGATAGATAGATGGAAAGATAAGTAGGTGGATAGGTGGATAGAAAGCTATAGATAGATGGATGGTGTATATATAAAAATGAATGGCTGGAAGGGTAGAGTAATAGGTGAATGAATGGATAAATGAATGCATAGAGTGATAGATAAATGAATGAAAAAATTAATGTATGTATAAATATATATATAGCCATTTAGCCATCTATCCATTTAATTCTCATAATATATGTATAAATGCATTATATATTGTAATATATACATATATATAGTAATATATATATATATGTAGTAATATATATATATGTGTAATATACATATATATTTCTTTTAACTCCATATGGTATGAGTAGAATTTTACTAGGAAATCTGGTACTTAGGGAGACTCACATAACTTGCCCAATGTCATTCAATTATGAAATAAAAACTTTCAGTAAAGCCTATTCTCTTTCCTTCATGTGGATCAGAAAGTAACTGAACAATACTCATTTCTCATGATTCTGTGATCAGGTGGGTGACTTTTCTGGACTGGTTTGGATCAACTGTCACATTACTGGGTTTAAGCTGGCTGAGCCAGGCACACTGGCCAGATGGAATACATGAACCCTCTCTTTATGTGGTCCATCTTCCTCTAAGGGAACCACCTGGACTCAATCATATGATGGCGGGAGAGTTTCATAGAAGAACAAGAAAGGAAAATTCAGTACTCAAACATTTTTCAAGATTCTGCTTCTGTCATATTTGCTAACATGGCAATAACCAAGTAAGACACATGGTCAAGTCCAGATTCAGGGGCAGAGACAAAGACTTCACCTTGTAATGGGAGAAGAAAATGGGTGTGGATGCATCTATGGGGACAGAAGAATTTGGTCACTTTTGAAATCTACCACACTGTGAAATTTACACCACCACAGAAACCACACATAGTATTTGTATACTATGTGGATATGGATGCTGTACATTTGTGTTTATGTACTACGATTCCATATCTGTTTTGTCTTGGAGCTTAGGAAGCAGTATGAGGAAAAAGTTTATAATATCTTCTTAGGTTGCATAAAAAAGTGAAAACCAATAAGAAAGCTCAAACTACAGCCTGATGCGTGGTATTTGATATGTCCTTGCAAATGGATACATGTGATTTATTTTTGCTATTTTGTTTCCTTCCTTCCTTTCTCTCTCTCTCTCATTCTTTTTTCTTTCTTTCTTTTTGTTTGAAAGAGGGACATTGAGAGAGAAAGAGAGGATCAATTTTATTTAGTTTTTCATATGGCTTTCATTGCTACTACACTTTGTTATGTATGTGGTGCTGGGATTTGAACCACTTGTCATGCCAGACAAGTGCTGTAACTGCTGAGCCACCACTCCAGCCCATCACTTTCTTTCTTTTGTGTTTTCATTTTTGTTTGGTTTTACCTGTACAGAACTGGCCCGGGTATTATTTTCAATCTGAACTATTGTTAACATCTAAAGACTATGGGGAGGGGGCTGGAGCGGTGGCTCAGGTGTTACAGCACTTGATTGGCATATGAGAGGACGTGGTTTTGAATCCCAGCACCCCACATACACAACAAAGTGTCACAGCAATGAAAGTCATATGAAAAACTAATAAAATTGATTCTCTTTTTTTTCTCTCTCTCTCTTACTGTTCGTCTTTCTTAAAAAAATTAAATAAGTAAATAAAGACTATAGAGAGTAAGTGAAAAAGACTGGTTTCCTGGCTCTTCTTGAAATGGTGAATAATCTGCAAAGGTGAGCTCACATGGCCATGTGACAGTTCAGTTAGGATAAGAGTCCTTCAGATAGGGGAGTGTCCCAATACTTTACCAGAATCTACATGCATCTCTTTGTATTTCTCTTCTCACACTGATGCTTAATGATGTGGAAAGATAGGATACAAAATGTGTGACTAGACATTGTTTTTTAAAGTTAGTATTTCTAGCCTTGGTGATATTACTATAATTATTATCAAGATCAAGTGCCCTTAACCCTTGACTTATGAAATATTACTGTGTGGTTAATAATTAACATCATTAAAATATCTTGAACTTGACATCAGCAATTAATTAAAGGTAAGGTTTTGTTCTCTTGGGAATTTATTTAATTGCACATAATAACTCTGGTGTGTATGTCACTGATGGGGGTAGGGTGGGGATCTCTTTGTAAAGAGTCAGAAGATGGAAGTTTCAACTGAATTCCAATGGAAGTGTCAAATTTGAGCAAATCACTTAACACCAGTGCATTTTGCCTCCAGTTAAGCAGGGATAATAAAAGAGACTTCATAACCTTCCAGGGATACCTTTGGTATTTGAAAATAAGACAGATGGAATGCGCATATTTTTGGAAGGGGAGCGGGAGGGGAGCTGAGCGCCTTTACAGTATGCCTTAGATTCTGCTAGGTGTAGTCATGCTATTTGGATTTCACAGTACAATCAACACTAAGAATCTTTACCAGCATCTTGGCTTGTCAAATCTATGCTAAGCAAAATAGGCTTATCTGATTGCATCTAGACTCAGGTGTACAGGAACCAAATTGCCAGATACGATCAAAGAGATTTTTTTCACTGCTCCTTAGGCATCATGTCATAAACTTGGCCAGACAATTTCCCACTCCGCCCCACATTTTTTAGCTCTGCTGTTTACCATCTCAGGGTTACAAAGAGACAGCAACATTCTCAGCCTAATGTGTATGAGCTCATTCGCAAACGCTTCTCAGATGGAAAAAGCACCCATATGGACATTTAAAGGATATTTTGGGGTGTGCATTCCTGCCATTAAAACAGGCCTTTAAAGACCCATAAGACAAGTGATGTATCTTGCTTTGAGCACCTTTATGTGATGGTGCCACAGGCTGTCTGGTTCTTTATTGTCTATGTCATGTATACTCCCATTCATTATGGAATGATCGTTCTTGAAACTCAGCCACCATGCTTTGAAGAAGCCTAAATAGCCATAGAGAGTGAACTCTGTAAAGAACATAGGCCCAGACTGGACTGTTGACCACTCAGAAGCACCATCTGCAAGGTGTGCAAATAAGGACATTTGAACATTTCCCCCAGCCCTGTGCCCCAACAGACACTAAGTGAAGCAGGTTATCCACATGGTTCAGTCCTGCACATATTTCTGGCCTTGAGTCATAAACAAATAAAACAACCATTATTGTATGCCACTCAGTTGAGGAGTCTTTTGTTACACGGCAATGGATAACTGATGCACTCCTCAAAGCATATTATTGGTATTGACTGGAAACTGCTGGCAAGTGTTTTGTTCTCAATTCTCGAAAGGTGGATGGCTGTGAACTCTGTTTCCTCCTTGCAGATACCCTCAAGTGACAGATGATTCCTACATGCTCTGCATTAAACATAAGAGCTAGTCCAAGGAAATTTGTGAGTTGTGAAGAATATTTGCATTTATTCTGTCTTCAAAAAAAGGCATTCTTATGTTCCTATGTGAACTAGTTTGTTTGGGGGAGAAGGTGTGTGGATGGGTGCAAGAAGAGGATCAGCTCACTCATTTCCAAAGAGAAGCTCATTTTCAAAGGTCTTTCTGGGATCCAGCGATTGTATCATGACTGGAACAAGTAAATTAAAAAGTAGTCGTTCTGTTTCCTTGTACTTTCTTTTGGCTGCAACCACTGTACCAAGGAGCCCCATTAACTAACATCTCCTATCTGATTTGTGTGTGTTTACTCCAAGAAATTCAAAGCCCTACAGAGGTGTGCAATAGCTCTGTGAAATCATGCATTCTTTAGCTGCAGCCAAAGAATGAATCACGTAATCATCTCTCCTTTCATGTGAACCTTTCAACTGAGAGTAAACCACATGGTGTGGCGGGGCAGAAATTTTTTTTGAACTTAGCATTTTCAGCCCACATTATGGCATCTGTGTTCGCAAATTCAAGGCACACATGGCAGTAAGCACATGTACGCAAAGCCAGAAGCACAAGCAGGCTGATTTAAATGCAGCGGCTTCAGTTAATGGATATATTTGGCCCAATGTTGACATCTTCATTGTAGTAGAATCTGTGTCTTTGAAATTACTTTGCTGCCCTACTAATGTGAACTATTTTACTCCGACAATCCCTCAGAGTAACAATATTTCTAAATAGGTTTCAGACATTTACATGCCTTGCAAATAATGGGGAGTAGAGTCGTTTTCTAAACCAGAAGGTTTCAGACAGAGATACTTGAGAGGAGGACTCAGCAGTTGCTGGGGCAGACTCAGCGTCCTCCTGGCAACTTAGATTTTTCTACTTTATCATCGATCTCAAAATTATCCCCTAGTCAATTATTTATCACTTAAAATCATGTAAATATTGGTAGTTGATAAAGAAGTTTGTTAGAATTTCTTCATTTGTGGAGTACTAAACCCTGTTTACCCTCTCTGCCCTAGGAACTGAAAATCTTTTGTCCAGCAACCAACATGAGCAAAACTGGAGTTACCTCCAGGCTTATAATCAGTCTTCAACAAACTTTTAATTACAAAATAAGATGTAACATCCTACAGAGAAAGAAAAGTTTAGACTAGTTTTTACTTGTTTGTGGTTTTAATTTTTTGGTAACGAATTAAACAAAAATTCCATTCAAATCCACACCATATTTAATTGTGTTCACCAGTAATGATTTCACTTAAGATTTTCTAATGACATTTAACTCTTCTTTCTGTTTACTATTTCCAATTACTTTATGTGTTCTGCTCTTTTTAATTTCCAAGATTTCTCTTATTGTGATATTATATTTACTTTTTCTTACTGTTGGGGATACTGAAGCTTTACAAGGGCAAGCAGCTTGGCTAAGTTACATTCCATAAACCATAAAATTAAGATTCGGCCTCAGCCTCCCTGACTCCATATCCTAAGTTTCGTATCTACTGCTTTCCCATTGCTGCTGCTGGCATTGTAAGTCACACACTTCCCCAGGGACAGTCAGTGAAAGCATCATGATCGTCTACATAGAGTTTGTTAAAGAGGATTACTGATTGTGTAAGGAAACTAATCAAAAAGAGATCATATAGTTGTCTGGGCATGAGTAATTCTAGAGAGAAATTTTAAATTTGTTATGAGTGGGATACTAAGTAATTTGAAGACATTAGACTTTGGCTGTACAGTAATAGTAACGGTTGTAGCAACAGAGTGCCTATGTAAAAGCACAGATGAAGTTTCCATGCAGAATCGAGAGCTCAAGTGGAAATGTCCTGTGACGGAAACATTGAAGCCAACTTCTAGAATCCCTTCAGACACTGTCTCCAGGCACTGTCTTGTCTTCAAGGACATCAGTCTAACTAGCTGCCGTGCTGCTCTGTGATTGTGCAGAACTCCTTATCCCTGAGGCTAAGAACCACTCTTACTTGACATTGTCTTTATTTCAGAATTGAATGTCTTCAGAATGATGGGATTAATTTGGGGAAAAAGTCAGTTGGGCACATCAGGAATCCCAGCATCTTTAAGCACATAAAGGAAAAAAAATAGAGCAGGTTTGTGAAGTCGGATTGGTCTGGGAAATCTCTCACTCCTTCTCTTTCTGTGTTTGTGCGAGTCCATCTGTCTGTCAGAAGTGGAGTACTCATCATTATTTTCCCCATTAATTGCTTCTTATTAGCAACATGAGCTGTTGTTCTTCAGTCCCTTCTTATTGTCATTGTCTAGAAGTAGGGGATCCAGCTGGTAATTCCTTGTACTTGCTGTTTATAACCAAAGTTGTATCGCTCTTTCATGAAAAACAAGAATAAAATTTAAAAAAAGCAAAGATATTTAAGAAAATGGAATATGGGAAACCAAAAACTGAACAGAAAGAGACATCCACTTTAGTAACAAAATGAAGCCCAATTTTTAGTGAGTAGGGATGGTAAAACAAGGTCCCAGAATATTTAGTTAAAAGTACATGATCATGTGCATTATGTCAAGTGCATGATCATGATCATTAACATGACTCCAGTATGTTTGCATTTTTCATGTTTAATCTCAATACACAGAGCTCCTAACATGCCTCTGTGTTACTTAAATTTCACCCAGGTACTTATGGTGTCTCTGGTGCCACTCCCATTGTCACACCCAAATTTGCACATGAGCTTGTCCCTGTGAGCATGAGCCCTTGATCAAATGGTTTTATATTGAGGGAAGTCATCGAATACAGAGTTTTCTACACTACTGTATCATTTTTACTGTGTGCCTTTGTTTTAGGCAAGTTCATCTCTACGATCATCTAGGCTTTGTTTGCTCAGTGCTTGAGTGCCTGGTTTAGGTACTCAAATTATAAAGTGCTAAATAGCAGATTTACCGGTATCTCCCAAAGTGAAGAAAAGCAAATAGACCTGGGTGCAATGTTTGCCATGACAGAGGAATTTCAAAAGCACATGTTGAAAATAGATGGATTTATAAATGAACAAAAAGAAAATCAAGCTCATTTCTCTCTGAAAGTGAAAGATGGAAGTAGGAAAAGGTAGAGATGAATACATTGGACAAATGTGATTCTGAAAGAATAGAGTGGTGGACATACTTGAGGGAATGGATATAACAAGCACTGGAAGAGTGAAAGGGTTATCACTAATCCCAAGGAATGATGAAGCAGCTCTGCTATTGCCCATCCAAGGATCCACTGCCATTTTGGATATCAAATAGGCAGTGGCATTTCTCTCCAATTCAATACAAGTGGATTGTTGCTGAGACTAAATGTATTCTTAAGTCACATAATGGAGTACAGTGTAAAGACTTCCATCAGTAGCAACAGGAAAATGTTAGTGATTGATTACCATATAAATTAAGAGAGTATTAGAATAAGATGATCTTTTCCTTATGTCATTTCTGTTGTTGGATAAACTGGTTAAGTGATATTCTATAGAGATGGAGGTGAACCCAGAAACTAACATCAAGGTCCATTTAAGACTGTTTTTTTTCTTTACATATATAAACAAGTGGTCTATCAAAAATGTACACATAACTTTAATCTCAGACTTTGACTCTGGTCTTATTCATCAAATCTTCCTGATTTGAGAAATCAAATATGAAAAATGATTCTAAACAGGATAATTTCCAACTTGAGTCTAGTACATATACATTTATATTTACATTCACACATACATTTTTTCTTCTTAACAATGTAGTCCAAATCAAAATGAATCCTGCCAGCGGCTACTGAACTGAGACATGTACTACATGCATTTGATGAGATAGTGACCCCAGGGAAAACTTGATTTTGTGTATGTAAGACAGTATATGTGTGCATGCATATACATATAGATATGTGAGTATCTCTGTATAATAAATGGAGTGAATATTTAATCTTTTCTACTTTAGCAAAATGAAGTTGCATTTATAGAACCTTTATTGATTTTTTATTAAGGAGTTAAGTTGTACAATTATAAATGCATATAAAGTAACATTATGATATGCATTTGATCCTAATCCACAGTCACCCCCACATTGCCCACAACCCAGTCTCCTGATTCTTCTATATTTTCCCCTATAAAAGTTATAAATGTCCAAATATATATATATATATATAGTGAATTAGTGAATTTTTCAGAATTAAATGATTGCATACATTATTTTTTGGCTTCTCAGGATGGGGGTGGTAGAGTAGCTACATTGTTGATTGTCTCCCAAGATCCCACCCTATATTCATGCCCTCTTCCCATGCCCTTACTTTCATCCTCTTCCATCCAGCCTTTCTCCCCTACACATCTATAGTTCCTCTAAATTATGTGTTGGCTATGCCTTTGGTGGATCTAGTACAGGAGCTTGACTGCCTTACACTCAAATCTGGGATTTTCTACCCACCATAAATGATTGAAGCTTTTAATTACTGCATGGATTTTGGTGCCTGTTATTGGACTATTTAGGCTTTCAATACCATCCTTTTTAATTTGTGGATGTTGTATGTGTCTAGAAATGTGTCCATGTCTTTCAGATTATCTAACTTAGAGGAATATAGTTATTTAAAATTGGTTCTGAAAATCTGTTCAATTTTTGTGCAGTCAGTGATGGTCACTCCCTTCGCGTTGGTAATTTTGTTGGTTTGCTTCATTCCCTTCCTTTTTTTGGGAGATTGTCAAGGGGGTATGTCAATTTTAATTAGTTTTTCAAAGAATCAGCTCTTTGTTTCTTTCATTTGTTTTATTGGGTTTTTTATTTTAAGATTTTGTTAATTTCAGGTGTAATCCTGATCATTGTGTGCCTTCTGCTGAGTTTGTGGTTAGATTGATCTTCCTTTTGTAGGGATCTAGGGTGAAACATAGGCTTATCTATTTGTGATCTTTCTTGGTTTTTTTTTTTTTTTTTTTGTAAGAGGAGAGACAGACAGAGAGAGAGAGAAGCAATCTTTATTTAGTTTTTCATATGACTTTCGTTCCTGGGACACTTGGTTGCATACATAGTGATGGGGTTTATACGCATGCACTCATGCATACCAGGCAAGCATCGCAACTGCTGAGCCACTGTTCCAACCCCTTTCTTGATTTTTTAAAGTAAGTTCTCAGTACCATAAATTTTCTACTGATGAATGCTTTCATACTGTCCCAGAGGTTTCTATATGTTGTGTCTTCATTTTCATTTGCTTCCAGGAATTTCTTGATTTCTGTTCTCATGTTTTCTTCTATCAATTCTTCATTTAATGGGGTATTAGTCAATCTCCATGTATACATGCATTTTCTGTTACATTTTTTGCTGTTGATTGCTAGAATTATGGTGTCATGGTCTGAAAGGATATGTGGAATATTTTCTACTTTTTATATTTGTTGATATTTCTTTTATGTACTAGAATATGATGTATTTTGGAGAAGGATCCATGTGCTGCTGAGAAGATAAACTTGGCCAATTTGAAATGGAATATTCCATGCATGTCTGTTAACTTCATTTGATATATGAAGTTGTTTAGGCTGGAGATCTCTTTATTTTTAATTCATTCATTCATTTATTTATTTTGCTTTGAGAATCTGTCTATTGGTGATAGAGGTGTGTTAACATCTCCCAGTATCATCATTTTGGGGTCCATAGTGATTTTATGTCATGAAGAATTTTTTTCCACATATTTGGGAGCATTGCTGTTTGGAGCTTAGAGTTTTATTATGGTTATATGAACCTGATGATGTATTCACTTTATTATGATATAATTGCCTTCTTTCTTTGTCCTCATTTGTTATGGTTGAAATCTACTTTGTTGGATATAAGGATTGCAACACTAGCTTGCTTTCTTGGGTCATGAACCTGGAAGAAAATTTTTATCCATACTTTCAACCTCTCACTGTGGATGTCATTGGCTGCAAGATGTATCTCCTGTAAGCATCATATTGTTAGATTTTTTTTTATTGTTCTAATCTGCTAATCTATGACTTTTGGTTGGTTCATTGAGAACATTCACGTTCAATGCTTATTCAGTTGTGGTTCATGAAAGGAAAAGAGACTGGAAAAGAGGGTGAAAGGCACAGAAAGGAACTAGACCTCAAAAGATCAAGGAGATTTATTGAAATTTTCAGGGACATACTTTCCAGGAGGAAAATGGCTGCTTGGCTTTTAGATAGGTGATCTTTTATGGGCTGAATTGGTGGGGGAGGTCTCAGAAGGAATTTTTCTGGTTAAACTAGGTTTTTCAGTAGGGTAGCTATTAGACTGAGCTTCTCAGGAGGATGGGGATACTCTGATAAGGGCCTAAGGCAGTACATTCCAATGAGGGACTGCGTCTGTAGATGTTGAGAAACTGTGAGTAAGGGGTTCGCTTCCTGGTCGAGTGGCTTCTGATGATTTTCCACATCCATCAATTCACAGTTCATCATGCATTTTCAGTGAGTTCAGTGCAGCCTTGGCTGTCCTTTGATTGTGTGTTCTTTTATTGAATTTCTTCTGTTTGAGGATTTTCAGTATTTTTTGCTTGCTCTTTCTTCCACAGTTTATCTTTGAAAATTCTTTATAATGATGATTGTCTGTTCATAATTGTTGCAAGCTTGGTTTTTATTTTGCCTTGGAAATTGAAGCTGAGTTTTGATAGATATAGTATGCTTGGTGCAGGTTGTAGTCATTCATGGATTGAAATATCCCCTTTCAGAATCTTCTTGCTTCTAGAGTCTGAGCTTAAAAGTCAAATGTGATCCTTATTGGTTTGCCTCTGAATGTGACTTGGTAGTTCTGTCTTGAAGATTTTAATATTCTTTCCTCGATTTCCCTGTTACACAGTTTGAATATGATGTGTCTGAGTGAGCTTCTTATTTGATTTGGCCTATTGGGTGTCCTGTATGCTTCCTGGATGAGCATTGCTCACACTATTCTAATATGGAAACCTTTTCTTTGACTATTTTGTTGAAAATGTTCTTTATATCATTTGTTTGTGTTTTGATTTCTTCCTGTATCCCAATTATTCTTAGACTGTTTCTTCTCATTTCATCCAGACATTTTGAAAATTTTGCTCATGTTCTGTGAGTTTTTTCTTTTATGTCATCTGTGAACTTAAGTTTACTCAGCCTTTTTCTTGGTTGGAAGTACTTTCTTCCAGACAGGATAGATTTTCCTGAGAAGTTAGTCTATTATTAAATTTTTTTCCATCATTGTTCTGATGTGATTGACTGAAGAGTTTAGCTATTACTTCATTTTTCAGTATGTCTATTTCTTAAATAATAGAGTCTTTCAGCTCTTGAGGTTTCTCACTTAGTCTCTTCACTAAATCATCTTTTAGTTCCTTGTTCTTTTTAGTAATCAAATCATTGATAATATTGCTCCTCTGTCCATGTATTCCTTGGTTCGGGAATTGTTGGCTTGAGAAACATTTTCTATTTTGATTCTTCATTTTGTATAATCTTCTTCTGGATCTTTAAATTGAATTTCCCTGTGGTGAAAGAAGGTAGGCCTGCAGGTGCTTCTTCCTTGCAGTCAAAGTTTTGAGTCAGACACCACCCCTCTGATTACCACCTTCTTCCAGAAAGCTGTTTATGTCTGGAGACTAATTTGGTGCACCTTTAAGATACAGCCTCCAGGATGTTAATCTGGAACCTGCTGATGGGGCAGGGTAGCCCACTGGATTGTAAAAGCATGGCAGTGGGAGTCCAGCATCACGAGGTCGTTGTGGATTGGATGAACAGGATTGGCTGGAAAAGTCCTCCTTGTGCTCCCTGAGGTGACCTGGGATCCTTGGCACTGGGGACAGGCCCAATATATCTGGATCTGGTGGGTATGTGCTGCAACCAGGCAGCTTTGGGATGGGTTTCTTGAGGGTGGGTGGTCCTGGGCACAACTGCTGGTCTGGGACCAGAGTCTTGGTGACCTGGGGACTTTCAGTCAGCAGCTGGGTCTTGTCTGTTTGGTTTCTCCAAGTGGGGGTCCTGGGTGCACCTGCCAACCTAGGACTACTGGCCTGGGGTCCCATGTGGCCTGGGGACCCTCTCTGTGGCTAGGCTTGGTGGGTAAGCTCCCTATCTTTATTGTTTTGATTCTGAAATCCCACCTTGGTTACTTTGTAATAAAACTTGCTTCATCAGGTGACAATTAATCAAAATTCTGCTTCCTATTATTCCTTATATTAGACTGGAAATACACATATTGTTCACACAAGGTTGACTATGAGGCATTTCAGGTTACGTACTTCTTAATTATCATGATATATCCAAATTATATTGAGTAGAATTTATGTATATGTGAATGGTAACTTATTTAAATAGAATATGAAATTTTATAACTGTACCAAACAAGAGAAATGTTTCTGTAGTTGTCACTGTTTCAGAAGAAGCAATCATATTGAAAGGGGACAAACACCTTGAGGTCAGTTTCACTATACACCACTCTACATACATTTCTTATTCTGACAACAGCAACAAGTATTGAGTACTTCAATGTTCAAGTGACATACTGAGAGATTAGTCTTTCTGCTCTGCCTATAAACTCATTTGTTTAGTAACACTAATATTCCTGGTTCTCTAATGAGAAAATGGTCTTGAAAACTTTAAAGTTTCTTTGCTGGTAGGTTGTCATCCATGAATTTTGATTATATCTGCCCAATTCCAAAGGTCATGATCCTTAGAGCAAGGTATTTGAAAATTGTAGGGATCTGTGCATGACAACTGAATGTTATCAGAACCTAGAAAGTACACTCAAGTAGTTGTTTACAAGTTATCCAGAGTTTGAATCTAAATGAAATAAGTGTGTGAATAGCTAATGAACTCAGATTTAACTTGATCACTGCTTTTTTGAAAGTCACATATGACAGAATCTATTAACCCAAAGTTGTACATCTTTGCTCTGCCTTTGATGAGAAAGGTGAAATCAAGTGTGGGGGGATACCATCATCTGACTCACCTCAGCTTATCAAAAGAGTACCCAGCACCTGGGGACTTATGGGATTTGGTGCTCAGACTTACTACTTAGAACAGACATTTCCCAAGGACTGTAATGATAGATATTCTATGTGCAAATGGATTCTCCAGAAGTCTGGGTATGGAATTCAGATATTCTTGGAGTGAGTGTTTTTTCAAATTGTATCTATCCTTTCTCTTGCTTGGAAAAGATGATGTGGGTACTATTCTACATAACTCATTTTTACTGTGAAACTTACAAATTTTATTTATTTATTTATTTATTTATTTATTTATTTACTTTACCAATCAGAGGTGTTTAAAGAAAAGGTCATTTTGTGAAGAAATAATTGTTCCCAGGGAACATTTTTATTTCTCAAAAATTTTTACTTTTTTTTAAAAAGTTCATTGAGTACTAGCTGCTTTCTAAACAAGTTAAGCTCCTATAGCTTTCAAATTCAACTTCAAGACAACAGACTTCAAGACATTTGTAAGATCCATTAGGTTCTCAAGGCATCCTTCTGCAGCCTACTTTAAATGCTATCTGCAAGGAGATTAAAAGTAACATTTAATAACAGATCAGTTGACAAGTAATTATTTGGTGCCCCCAATGTATAAAGCTTTACACAAAATGCTAGAGTTGAAACACTGAAGTTACAAAATGGGACATGAGAGGAAAGTCTTTTTATGTGAACAGAGGAGCAATATTAATTCCTGCTTTCTCTCATATTCTGGAAAGATCAGCTATTAAAAATCATGCAAAATTTTATTAATAACTGACATTTTTGTGGAATTCTTGCCTTTGTCAAATTTCTTTTGCATTCTATTATAATATTGAGACATTCTTTCCCTGAAGTACAAAATGCCTTGTATTCTTACTTTCAAATGAGGAAATTAAGGCCCAGAATGGCCACATAACATAAATAGAGTTGGTGGAACAACCTTGATTCCAATGTCCATTTCTACTATCTCATTAGATGTTGCAATAAATACTGTCACAAGAATTTGCATATACAATTAAAGTCTCACTTTCCTTTTGAAATACTTCGGGGTCAGGATGTTTGATCATGTGCTACATGCAACACTTCTGATTGATATTCCCCTGCTTTTGGTTCAACAATGCCCTGTGGCTGTCTTTGCTGTCACTGATTGTCCTGGTTCCCATTGTCACCTTCCTCTGAGCATCCTACAAGTCTTCAGTCTGTACCCTGCCTCTGTTCTACCTTCCCTCCATCCCATTCCCCCTTCCATGAAACAATGAAATCACTTTTAAAATGCTTAAATTTACAACCCCTTCAGCATGATGTGCTTCCAAAGGATTTTAAAGAAAGACCAAAACCTTTACAGTGGGCTTCAAAGTCCTCACTTGACTGAGTTTATTGATACTCTATTTTTTTTAAGAGTAAAAGGAGAAGGATTTATTTAAGGAAAGAGAGCAGACTCTGCAAAGGCGGAAGGGTACCTGGAAGCAGGACACCAACAGGGATTAGGTTAGACCAGGTATTATATTGATTTGGGTATGAGACTTGATTAAGATGCCTGTAAAGCAGTCACTGAGAAAAGCACCAATATTATTGGTTGAAATCTATGTAAAACAGGCAATGAAACTGGTCATCAACCTCATTGGTTAAAGTTTATGTAAAACAGGTGGCAAATTTTTTCTAGTTCTCCCCTGTGTCTATCCCCACTTCTTTCTTAGTTTTCCCACCTCTAGTACAAAGAAATTGCTCCCACAGGTGAGCCTCAAGGCCTTTTTGCATATGAAGGCCCTGAGCATACCTGTCAATCACTGTACTTGTGAGCTTCTATGTGTGGTTGAATGGGGCCCATGGTCCTGACTACCTAGGCATTTTACTATCTCTCCTAAACTTTATCGTTCCTCACTCTGAAGAAATATCCCTAACTACTGTTAGGGAAAGGGGCAATGACTTTTCTGACTACTTCTGGCTGAAAAAGGGACATTGAAAATGGATGACAGTCAGGGACCCTTCCCCAGAGGCCTATTTAAAAGAACCCAAATAGAAGCAGGGTTTGGTTGTGGGTTCCATGTATAATGGCATCTTTCTGGCCAGGGCAGCTCAGACATCCATGGTGATACTCTATTCTTACCACCCACTCCTTACTTCAGCCATATTCTCCATTTTAAGGTTCCCGGAGTGACTCTTTTCTAGAACAGAAATACCCCCATTCACATGAGCACACTCAGGAATCTAATGTAGTGAATTCTTACTCAACCTACAGTTTGTTAAAATCCAAAAATTAAGGTCAAATATCTCATACTTTAAATGCCTTTAAAACAGCATTCCCCACCTTATGTAAGTACTGATTGCTATAGATCAATTTGGACTGTGATTAAGGCTAGTGTAAGCCTGCAAAATGGAAGGCAGGGATCTGTTTTATGTTTTGTTTACTATTACCTGTCACAGGGCCTGGTAGATAGCACTCAAATCATCTTGAGCGTTCAATAAATATTATTCAAATGTCAAATTTTTGGCTCCCTTCATTCTCATTCCAATTGGCCATGAGTTGCATGAGTTAATAAATAGTTGTTTTTATGTGTTGTATTGTCATGTCTTAAAGAATTCAGAACTTTGAAAATGTTGAATAAATATATATTAAATGAATGAGTGAATGTTCAGCTTAATTAACTTTTCTTCGCTCTGATCAGAACACAGAGAAAGAAAAGTTTATTTTTGGCTCATGGTTTCAGAGGTCTCAGTCCATCATCAGACTGCTTTGGGCCTGAGGTGAGGCAGAACATCATGGTAGAAGGGCTCGGTGGAGGATAGCTGCTCAGCTCATGGCAGCTGGGAATCAGAGAGACCAAGGAGCCATGAGCAAAGGGTAGTTCAGAAGGGTACATCCCAGTGAAATACTTCTTCCACCCCTGCCCCACCTGACTACAGTTTCCACCTCCTCCTCGTAGTCCATGTGAATCATTAATTCATCAAATGGATTAATCCACTGATCAGGTAAGAATCAGTATGGTCCAATCACTTCCAAAAAGCCTTTGGGGCATATTCAAGATCCAAATGGTATCAATGGTGAATGCATTTTGCACATATAACACTCCACTAATTCTCTTACAAAAGGACATGTGATGAAACTTGTGTGTG
>PVKS010018956.1:0-39225 GCA_004027875.1 Aplodontia rufa
TTAGAAATCACTCATCAAACAAAGAACCAAGAAAATCTTAACTTATAAAGAATTCTTGTAGTTGAACAATAATAAACAACCATAATTTTGAAAAGACCTTAATCAAAAATATATATAAAGACAGCAAGTAAACATATAAAATGACAATCAATGCCATTAGTAATTAGGGAAATACAAATTAAAATCACAATGGACTACCAATTTCCACCTATTTGGTTTTTAAAAATTACTGACAATACCAAGGGTTGACAAGGATTTTTGAGCAACTGCATTATCAGGAAGGGTTAGTGGGAAAGAAACTGAAATAGCTAAATTGAAAAATAATTACTAACCATGTGATCTAGCAATGAACTCCTGAGTATTTACCTTAAGAAATTGAAAAGTCATGCTCACACAAAATCTATGATCACAGCACTATTTAAAATTGGAAAACAAACAATGAAAAAACCTAGAAATGTCCCAAAAGTTGTCTACAAATGAATAAACAAACTGTGATACATCTATCCAATGGAATACCATTTAGCAATATTAAAAGGAACGAACTGCATAAACTGAACCGAATGAATCTTAAAGGCATTGTGCTGAGCTAAAGAGGCCAGCCCTCTAAAAGTTAGTTTGTATGATTTCATGCATGTGACTCTCTGAAAAAGGCAAAGCTACAGGAAGGGTGAACAAATCAGTGGTGGCCAAGTGTAAGGGACTGGGATGATCTGACTACAAAGGGGCAGAACAAGGTAAGTTTTTGAGATATTGGAACTATTTGGCATCCTGATTGTAGTGTTAGTTACTCAAGTTTATATGTGTTTTAATTCATAAACTGCACAGTAAAAGTCAATATACTGAATATAAATTTAAGGAAAAAAAGCAAAACAAAAAATTTCCTTCCCTTATCAGTAAACAAACTTCAATGCATAAAAGAATGAGGTTTTATCAAACTTTTTGTTTGAACATACTTTTTATATTACTTTATTCTTTGACAACACACTTCATTAGAATATTTCCAGGGCTGGAGTGGTAGCTCAGCAGTTGGGGCACTTGCCTGGCATGTGCAAGAACCCAGGTTCAACCCCCAGCACCACATATACAACTAAGGGTAGAAGAAACAAAGGCCAGGTGAAAAAACAAATAAAATCATTCTTTATTTATCTCTCTCTCTCTCTCTCTCTTTCTCTCCCTCCTTCTTCCTCCCTCTCTCCCATTAAAAAAAACAACAACAATATTTCATACTGAACATGTGCTCATGTAAGGACCTTTGAGTAGAACATTTGTCTGATGTTCTCATTTCATTCACAAAGCAGAGTGTCTGACAGCAGAACTCAAACACATTTAGATAACTGAATAATTTACAAAAATAAACCAACCATTCCCTAGGAAACTTTACTAGAAAATTTGAGTTTCATTCAATTCTTTATGAAAAATGTCATTACTTTTTAGTAAGACTGATCTGAAAAATAACTATTTTACAAATGACTATCACAGTCATGAATTCAGTTTTCTGAGGAAAGAGCTTCAGTTTTATATTGACTTGTAGCATTTTTTTCAAAGAGCTATTTACAATGTACAAATACTGTCCAGGTGAATAGACTAGGATTCTGTGAGCTGACAAACTTTCCTTAAAAGGCCTTATTACTTTTGTCTCATTCTATTTCATTAGTGAATAAAACCCTAAAATTTAAACATGCAATCTCTAACATATCTTTTTTAATAGATCTCACAGCTAGTTACATTAGATTTCTCATTTAACTCACTTCAGCCAAAATTAATTTTCATTTTTGGAGATATAAGGTTATTAAATATTATCAGAGAAAGTTTTGATACATGCTACAACATAGATGAACCTTGGAAACATTATGCTAAATGAAAGAAACTGGTCATAAAAGGGCTACATTTTGTATAATTGCTTTGATATGAAATGTCCAGTACCTGGAAATTCATACATACAGAAGAAAGATTAATAAGTAGTTGCCCAGGGACTAGAAGGATGGATGGACATGTTAGGGGCACACCAGGTAACTTATGTGGAGTTTTAAATTTTTTGACAAAGTGATAAAAATACTCTAAAATTAATTTTAATGATAGGTGGTACACAACTCTTTGAATATACCAAGAGCCTCTGAAATATGTTTTTGTATGGGTGAACTGTATTACTCCTGAAATATATTTCAATAAAGATATTTAAAATAATTGGGAAATTGGAATGGGCTCACAGTTCAGTGGTAAAGCATTTGCCTAGCATGTGTGAGACACTAGGTTAGAACCTCAGCACCATATAAAAATAAATAAATAAAATAAAAGCATTATATCCATCTACAGCCAAAAATATCATTAAGAAATGTTTCTAGGACAAATATATGTAGTCTATAAAATAATTTTCAAGATAAGAGACTTCATTATCAACATCAAATCCTGAGAGCTCTTAGAATATACCATTATGTTAAGAGGTAAATGTGAAAATGTATTTAAATCTGATATGGTCATTTCCTCAAAAAAGCATATCATTACACAGAAAAGGTTGCAACAAAAAATTACAATGTTATTATATGGTATATAAAAACAAGGTTCTGGTTTATAGCTAAGAAAATTCAGTGATAATTACAATATGCCACATGCTGTTAAATTTTAGCAATCAAAAAGACATTCAGGATTTCAAAAATTCATATAGTCCGAGTGTCAAAAATTAACTCTAACTGATAAAATAGTTAAGTAGCAGAAGAGGCTAATTATATTGGTCCAACTCTTCTTTGTCTCAGAAAAAAAAAAAGAAAAGAAATACAGCACTAAAAACAAAAAAAAAAAAAAAAAAAAAAAAAAAAAAAAAAAAAAAAAAAAAAAAAAAAAAAAAAAAAAAAAAAAAAAAAAAAAAAAAAAAAAAAAGAAAAAGAAAAAGAAAAATAATCTCTCTTTGCCAGACTGAAGATAATAGACTGTGAATTACAAGATCAAGGAAGCAAACTGTATGTTTTCTAAAATATGAGTACCCTTCATCAAGTTTTATACTTAGGGCAGCTAAAAGACCTATGTGGAGGGATCAGCATTAAGCCCAAAGGACAGGCAGCACATAGCAAGAAAGAAAAGTAATTCCCTGGTGTCTTATGCAGGTCACTACCAAGGACCATGTTAGCAGATCCACACCAGACCCTTAACAGGCAGTTCTGCTGCTACCAGTAATTAGCTTGGACAGCTCTGGCTCCAACAGTAGCAGCAAGGCTACACCATAATGAGCTCAGCTGGGATTAGCAGGACAGGGCAGGGAACCAAGAGAGCTCAGGCATTCCGCATTGCGTATGTATCTAGGAGATCAAACAAGGATGGCTGGCTAGGTTATCCCCTCTCCACCTCATTCCAAAAATGAAGCACGGCAGTGTCTAAAATACAGGCTAATGAAGAACGACACCTCCAACAGATGAGAGCCACATTAATTAACACAATCCCAAGATCATATAATGCAGTTTCTGTTAGAGCTAGCAAATGTTAGCAAATGTGCAACTTGTTATTGCATAATATATATACACATATATATGTATATGTGTGTGTATATGTATGTATATGTATGTGTATATGTATATGTGTGTGGATATACACATACATATATCTTGTTATTGCAGTTACTTTTACTAGCAAAATCCAGATGATTTCATTTTAAAAATTGTATATTTCTCTAATATTTTTAAGCCACAGATAATGTCCCCCAAATGTTCATCTACCTCCGTGTTATAAAACAAACTCACTTTTGAATCATAAGCTCCTGGTTCTCCTTTTTGAAATATGCCAGTTCATTCCACACAGCATCAGAATCTTCTTGTCGAAGTTGTTGGGGATTTGCTCTCTTTATTTTTCTGATTTCAACCCTATTTTAAAAACAAAGTTGCTTTTGTTTTCTTAACATATTTAAAGTGCAATAAAAACTAAATTATACATTCCTTAAAACTGTTAGGTATCTATTGGTCAAATTTTCAATTTCTAATTCACACTGACTATTTATTGGATAAATTTCCTAAAACTAAAGCATGTAGAAATTAATATCCTGTGTTAAAATTTCCTAAAGTTAAAACCACTAATGTGGAAAACAAGCTTTTAATCAGATACATGATATTCTTAGTGTTATTTCTCTAATTCTGATAAAGGAATAATAAAACATATACCACAGAATTGTAACAGTCTCCAAAAAAACGACTATAAGCAATCATCTAGAATTTGCTGCCCTCCATTCATGCCATTAGAACTAATGACCATGTCAGAAAGGAGATTTCACTCTTGCAGTGAGGAGATGCTAAAGCTAGGGCAAATTGTTTTATGATATTCTGCTTTACTGACACACAATATGAAACATTTTCCATTCATCAAAGGAAAAAATTATATGCAACAATTATCTACAAGTGATACCAAATGTCCTTTACATTTTCATTTTCTGTACATAAAACAAACCTTTCATTTTTATTTTTTGAAAGTGCTGTACTAGCCAATTTAGAAACAGTATTTCTCTGCAGAACAGACCAATGTGTATCATCAACATTGCCCTAAAGGATCCATCTCAAAACATGAGAGGGTAGTAGATTTTCTATACTCATTCAGTCCTTTGCCCTCTGTTAATACTGTTAACAGGGGAGCCACTTACAACTAACCAAGATCTGAACACCTGTTCATAGCAATTGAACTGAGACCACCAATTCATTCAGAAAAGCTGGAGAACAAACTGATGGATAGTAAAGATCTTCAAAATGCATACTAGGTTGAAGTAGTTTTAAGATAGTTAACTATGTGCATTTCATGTTTCTCTTCTTTCCATTAAAACACTTTTGTGGTTACAAACATTTTAATACCAGCCTTTTATTCATTTGAAAATAATTTTTACTTATATTAATATTAACTATTTTTATTTTAATTACATACTTTCATGGAGCTCTTCCACTGATTATAAAAATATGTATAATAATTCATAATCACCTACTACTGTACCTGCAAATGATAGGAAAATGTATAGTTACAGCTAGTACATTTCTTTGCTTTCATTCATTATTTTCTCTGCTTAAAAATTCACCATAAAGATTTGACTACCAAATAATTTCTTTAAAACCAAACAAAAGCCATTAAAACACCTACATAATGCTACTTACTCCATTCCATTTAATATTTAGGGAAATGTCTTTATGAGCTATGTAACTCACATGCCACTGCCTTCTTCCCACTGTTTTAATTGCTCTTTTACTGCTCTGTAGTTGGTCTGTAACATCTGTAGCCTTTCCTTGTGTTTTTCATGGGCATCTCTTAGCTCATCATTTTCTTGGCTCTAAAGAACACAAAAAAAGCAAGCATACAAGTTTGACAAAATATTGGTATAATTTTTCAAATAAAAGGTTATCCATTTAAATACCAAATTTGAAAGAAAGTAGAGTGTAAACATGAATGTATTTGTTGTTATTTAAGCAGAAGAAAAATATTCATTAAGTTAAAGATTTAGTTTGCTTGATAAATTCGACCCACTCACCTGAAGTTGTTTTTTTTTTAAATTGCATATATAATTTCCAAATCCTGCTTGGTAATTAGTTTCATTTTTTCCTTGTTAATTAATACAAATACAAATATTCATAAGCTTATTTAATACATTTTTAAATTTTTTAAAGACCAATTCTTTAGGTCACAAACTCATGATTAATATCTAATAAAGCACAAGGATAAAAACAGGCTGTATCTGTTAAAAGTAGCATAATTTAATCTTTGGGGGTTCTATCACAAAGAACTGAAAGTAGAGAAAGAAGCTCAGTATTTTTAAGTTCATACAATGGACAATCTAAATATTACTTTGTTATCTCAACACCTAGCTTAAACAATTAGTCAGCCACATCTAAATGTACAGTACATGAGATAAATTTTCATTAGATATGACCATAAACAAACTAAGGCCACATTCTTAGTCCTCAAAAGATTATTCACATGACTTATGATTGGTGTTTCTCCAAGTTAAATAAGTAACATGAGTTTCTTCTCTGTGAAAAATTCCAATATTTTTAAAAACTCATTCTGAATGAACTTGAATGCTCATTTGCTGGGGGAAACAGGTACTTGAGATGGGAAGCCTATGGCAACAAGGATGATCTGAATTCCATTCTTGGAGCTTTTTCTTGTTAGCTGCATCATCTTAAGAACACTATTTAAGCTAATTCAATTTCATTTTCTGCAAAATATGGCAAAGAAAAAAGGGCTTAAGAAGGCTGAAGCACCGGCACTTATGCCTGCCTGAGAGAGAGACATGAAGCTAAAGTTAGCTTCTTTCATTCTCCTCTTCCCAGGAATTGATAGTAATATACTTTTCCTTTAAAATTCACTTTCATTGATCATTTATTTACCTCACATATGAATAGTGAAATACCACTTTACAGAATTTCCTGATTTGCATGGAATTCTATTTGTCTCAGCAGCATGAGTATTTTGATGTTCTACTTTGAATATGCCTCTAGCAGAATTCTTCTATTAAGTTGTTATTAGGAAGTATTTGAGTCTTGTGTAACTAATAAACATACTATGTGCCATATGGAAATGGAGGTGATGGATCAAGAAGCATGAGGATGGCATCACATCACAGGGCATTATAGTTGCTACTTACTTGCTAAAAAGTAGCATAGTTTAATACATGAAGTAAAAGTAAAAAATTCAGGATACTGGGACCAAGTTTATTTAATTGAAGAACTATATATGTAGAACCTATTATATGCAGAATATTAATTGTTCATTATAGTTCAAAACTTGTTGCCCAGTAACTAAATTTTACTAAGGGATAGCTATTAAAATTAAGTGTGTTTCTGTTTCTCCATTTTCAAACAAGAAGCTAAGTTATAAAGAATGATTTAAACTTTAACACGAATTTCTCACAATAAGTTTGGTGAATAAATCTAGACGTCACTTTAGTGATAGAACTAAAAACTTTCTAATCTTAAGTAAGTGAATAAATCCTAAATAGATGAAATTTAAATTAGACATATAGAAAACTCACAGAAATGTTGATATCTTGTCACAGGTGACATAAAATAATTATGCTTATTGGAACTCCTTAAGAACTAAAATATTTTTTAAATAAAACAATTAAAAGAAATTTACAGATCATATTAGAAAAAAATCTATCTCAAAACAATTTTTATTATTATTTTTTTAGGGCCAACGACTGAACTCAGGGCCTTGCACAGGCTAAGGAAATGCTGCTCTGCCACCGAGTTAAAACCCAATCCCCCAAAACAATTTTTAAATAAATTCATAATTAAACTAAAATGATTACTTTACATCAAAGACTTACAATAAGCTTCCTATAACTATACTTTATGGAATCAAAATTCTTGCCCATTAACTTTTATCATACAGTGAAATTCTTTAAAAATTATTACATATCAGCCCAGTGTTTTAGGAATCATTTAGTTCTGTAAGAGTCATTAGAAATGCTAAATAAATGGAACCTTAAAGATTGACCAAGAAGTAAAAATTAATAGAATGGGACATCCAAATATTCTCAATTACTTTTCATAATGATCTTCTGTTGAATTAATGAAATGAATTGAGTTTCTTATTAGTATGTCACTATTTTATCATTTATCAGCACTATCCCTGCTACTATTAATCACTGAATTTCTACTAATTGTTTTCCCTAATTCTCAAATACAAACTAACTATATTATGATTTAAACCAAAAATTAAGGATCAATAAAAATATCCTGAGTCCATACATCACCTATGATGTCTTAGGTTCTGTACTAGGTATAACAACTAATTGAATTACTGAATGCTACTATTTCTGAATCTTAAAAGGAAACTATTTGATCTTACAGAATAGTTTTGTTTTTTTTTTTACAGTAATTCAAATAAGTGGTTCTTTTCATTAAGCAGTGATCACAGGAAAACGGTTTTACAGATGAGCTTTCTGCTTTCATTTTACTGCCTCTTTATTTATAAAACCTAACACTAGAGTGTTTATATAATTAAGACCTAAAGTATTAAAAATGAAAATAAAGATTTATAAATCAATTTAACAGATTTAATTTATAAGAATAATTCTTTTAAAATAGAGTTTTATTCAGATTTATGCTTTGTCCTATTTCAGAAATAAAATTTATACAAATGTAAATGATAGATTTTTACAAAAATATTTTCCTGTTTTAACACTGCAAGAATAGTTGCTAGCGGAACTCCTCTGTCAAAAGTTGTTATCTCAAAAGAAATAGTTTGAAAGAATAACCAAAATACTTAATCAGGCTAATTGTATTTGGGATTATGATTCTCACAGTCTCATTTGACATATAATAGCCAAAATCTAAACAGTATCACTTTATTTAGGAAATATTACCACCAAAGACCTTCAACAAATCAAGTGTAAAGACTGACAAATACATTTTATGTAACTAATTACTACATTTTCCTAAAAGGACACACACAAAGATATTCCATGGACAGCCACTGAATGAGAGCCACTCATTCAATAAAATGTTTCCTTAGTACTTTCTACAGATTTTTATAATTAAAATAACTATATCATAAGCTCTACATTTTATGTACAAATAAATCTGAAGACTGAAACATCAAGAAAAACAAAATAGGAAAATTGTATCATTTGCCTTTCCTTAACGATATTTGAAAACTCTGTTTTTAAGTTCATAACAATAGAAACAATTCTTGACTTAATCTAGTTTGCTAGAAATTCTATTCATAAAATAGAAACTTGATCTTCAGGGAAGAAGAGAATGGTTTTAGAGAAGTGAACAAAACCAAAAATTTTAATATAATACCAAGGATTCCACTATGAATGTTTAATTTCAGCAGAATGCATAAAGTGCATGCATATCAAAGCATTGAAAACTAAAAGATTTATAAAATTTATTGAATAACCAAATTAATGTTGTTAAATGACATTGAAAATTGCTAATCATGTTACCAGATGCAAGAAAACCAGTAAAACAGGAATTTTCATGGCCTTAATGATCTGAAGAATGGTAAGGATTTCATAAATTTCAGAAGTACAGATTTCCAAATTGTATTTTAAAATAGTTACTAGAACACTGCATTCATGAAATCAGGATTATAGATGGGATTTTTGTAAAAGAACTCAAATTTCTTCTATACTATCAGCTTATTTATTATGACACTGGTCACCCATCTTGAAAATATGTACAGCTTAGTCACAAAGGCAGAACAAGATAATGACTTAATATTTATATGAGTTAATAATCAATATTAGAATAATTTAATATGCATAACTTAATGTTGATATAATATAGTGCATCATATCAATGCATTAAAGTGCATATACAGATGTTTCAATGGCTACTAGTGAAACTTATTTGTCCCTCCCAGCTTTTAATTCACCTAAGTAATCAATATGGGACTCTACAGCCACCTAAAATGCCATGGAATATATTTTTTGTCTTTAGTTCCTATGGTATCTTCCATGGAATAAAAGCAGCCTTTTGGAAAATATTAATGTATATAATATAACATAGGAAATCTGGGACTTCTATCCCCTTCTATAAATCCATAATGTGCATCAATATATTAAAGACTCATGAAAAAGAAACCTTTTAATACATTTTTTATAATAATCATTTGAATATGGAGACCATTTTTATCTACCACACTCTCATAAGTTTCTGGCAGAGCAGTATTCCACAGAACACCAAAGGCCATAACAAAAATTTAACATGATGATCAACAAAAGGAAAACAAATATCAATAAATGTATTTTAAAATCCAAAGATACTTGTTAGAGGTGAACTGAGTTCCCCTGCATACCCTCATGGGAAAAAATGTGCATTGGTCTCCTAACTCCCAATACTTCAGAACATTATTTTATTTGAAGACAGTGTCTTTACAGAGGTTACCAACTTAAACACATCATTATGTAGTCCCTAATCCAATATGTCTTAGATCCTTATAATAAGGGGAAGTTTGGACAAAGGGAGAGGGATATGTGTAGAGAAAGACAATGTGGAGACTGAAGGAAAATATATTATACAGACCAAGGAAAACTTGAGGTTACCAGAATTTAGGAGAAGAATGGAACTCATACTCCTTCACAGATCTTAGAGGAAAGCAGCTCTGCTAACACCTTGATTTAGGACTTTTCTAGCCTCCATAACCTTGAGACAATAAATTTTTGTTGTTCTAAGATGCCTAGTTTATGGTACTTAATTACAGAAACCCTAGGAAACTAATACAGACACATTATTATTTTCTATGTGTATGATACCAGGGATGGAATTCAAGGCCTTGTACATAGTAAATATGTGTTCTACCACAGAACAATTGGCTTAACATGAAATTATTAATTATTACTCTCCTTTACATTTATGTGCAAATGAGTAAATATAAATAATATTATTACAGAATAATAAAAGAATAATAAATGAGGTCTTCTATCTTTACTAAATACCATTACCCTTACTACACCAATGTCAATCTACAAATTAAAAAGTTACTTTGAGCTCAGTCACTTTCCTTGGAAATACTTTACTATACAGGTTTTGTTGATCTACATCTTTTCCTAAGTATCACTGATTACAGTATGTTTCTCTCCTTTAAAACAAATAATTCCACTAAATAATAAAATATAAACATTGTTCTTATTTTTCCTAATTTTGTAAGATGACATAATGTTGGAACTCATAATTATTAGTTGACTTAAAATACAAATATAGGTATACTCTAAAAATTATATAGAAAAAAAGAATTTTACTCTAAAAATAAAACTGGGACCTCCCCCAGAAAGCTGTTATCAGAAAAAAAGGAGGAGGAAATAAATCATATAATCCTTCTTGAGACTTTGTTTTCAAAAAAGGAAGTTAAGAGATTGAAGACAAGAAATTAGATCTGAAATATCAATAAACTGCTCTCCTACTTATTGCCAAAATATGAGACTTATAGACTGCTGAAAACAAACGGGGAGATCCTACAACATTGAACGGAATATGTGATGATTAATATTTGTCCATTTGACCATACTGATACTTGGTTTAATAGTATTTCTAGGTCTTTCTGAATGAGAATAATGTTTTAATCAACAAATTGAGTGCTATGGTTTGGATATGGTTTAAGTATTCCTTCTAAGTTTCCTGTGTTGAAGTTTAATCCTTGTTGTATGATATTAAGAGGGTAGAAACTTAATCTGACTGTGGTGCTTAGAAACAGGACCTTTGGAAGGTAAATAAGCTTAAACAAGGTCGTTCGGATAGAACCTCTGTGATTGAATCCCAGTGGTTTTATAAGAAAAGGGAGAAAGAGCTGAAGAGATACATACACATGCACCCCCTCTCTCCTGCCCTTCACTACCTCAGGACTTTACCATCAAGAAAGTTATCACCAGATATGTTTCCCTAAGTTTGCACCTTTAGAACAGTGAGACAACTCAAGCTTCTTTTCTCCATGACTTACCCATCTCTGGTATTGGGCTATTAGCAACAAAAACAGACTAATATGCTCACTAAAGCAAATGGTTCTCCACAGTATAAAGGACATTTGGCTGAAAGCCTGAATAGAATAAAAACTGAGTAAAAAGATGTTTTTCTGTCTGCTGAATTACCTTTGAGCTGGGACAAGGGTCTTCTCTTGCTTTGACTCAAACTGAAACACAGACTTGGACTTCAAGTTACACCATCAGTTCTCTTGTTTCTATAGCCTCTGGGCTCCATCTGGAGCTGTGTCATAGGCTCTCCTGGATCTCCGGCTTCCCAACTACATATCTTGGATTTCTTGGCCTCCATAATTGTGAGTTAATTCCTTATAGTAAATCCTTATAGTAAATCATAAACACACACACACCCCCTCATGCACACATGTGTATATGTATATATGCTTATATTCAGTGTATGTGTATGTATGTACATATATATATATATTCAGTGTATATACACACACACTATAAATGTAATGGATTCTAATCACATGTAAAGCATTGGACTTGTCACAGAATGGCATGAAACTATTGAGAATCAATGATATGACTGTAACTCAAATAGGATAGGGCTTTAGGAAATTATGAATAAAGTTTGCCATATTTATCTTAGAGAAAAATTAAAAGCCTTCGAGGAGCTGGAGATATTGCTCAATGGTAGAACACATGGCTAGCAAGTGGGAGGCTCTGGGTTCAATTCCTAGTACTAAAAAAATAAATTTAAAAACCAACAAACTCTCAAAATAGTCACATAAAAATGGTCCAATATGCATGCACAACTTCCTCTGATAAAGAAATTCAGAATGAATCAGGAAGTATAAACTCTCAAAGACAAACCAATAAGTTATATGCCTCTTAAACCTAGGCAGAACACTCAAATGTCACATGTTTTTGAGACAAATTCAGTTGAAATGGAAAAAATAATGCAACTTTTTGCCATTCTGACTATATAATTGTTATACAAATAATAACTTCACTGTAAATTACTTGAGCTAATTTACATGATTTGGTTTTGTTTTTGAGATAGGATCTTACTAAATTGCCCAGACCAGCCTTGAACTCATAATCATGCATGAGCTTCCTGAATAGCTGGGATTATAGATATGCCCTGCAATGTACAGCCTATTAATATGGTTTTTAACACACTTTTATTTTAATATGGTTTTTAACTCTTTTATTTTCATACATTTATTATATATAAAGCACAAGAAATTATTTTCCACTTGTTATAGTTCTGTTTCTCTTTTTGAGAAACAATAAGAAATTTATTCCCAAGTTCAACCCAAAACATTCCCAAATAATTTTATACACTGAATAAATATTTAGCTTTCACGTAATAAATATTGTTTTATTATTTTATGATCCTCGGAAATCTTAAAAATAAGACCAGCTGATTGCATACTTTTATACAGGTAATTAAATTCAAGAAAGAAAAATGATAAGAATTAATTTGTGAAATGTTTGTTTACTTTAGTATAGTTTTATCTTTGCATGTTTACTATTAAAGATATAATTCAATTTTCACCTTTAGTTGTAGGGCCTTCTCTAAGTTTTCAATTTTTCTTTCAGCTTTTCTCAGCTTCCTCAGCTCCTCTGAGTCTATAAAAGAGCTCTTTGGGGACAAAGACCTTGAACGTTTCACAGGTGGTTCCTGGAGAATAAAACAAGGACATGGTTGAACTAGTCAAAACATTGGATTATGAAAGACATGCAAAATTAAAGAACAAGTAATTTTGAATACTAATAATGAATTATAAAAAAAAAAGTCCTGCATGGAATACGGAGAAATAACAAGCGGAATTACCACAGTGCTACCGCTAAAGGTTTCTCTGTGACTCGTTAATGAGAATATTCATTTACATTTACATTGTTTCTTTCAGAATAATGATGTCCCATTAGGGAAGACTAAAGGGTTATAGACTCAGAAATGCAAGAAACCTCATTACAAAGGAGGGGATAGAGGCTGGTCTAATTGCTCTATAAGGGTCCAAGGTTACACTTGATAGGACAACCAGAAACAAGAGGGAAAGGATTTTTTTCCCTTTGAAATAGTTTAACATACAGTGAAGTTGAAGGAACAATATGCTTGAGGAATATAAATACAACAGACAGTAGATCTTATACCATAATGACCATATGGTCATTAACTATAATGTGGCTAACTAGAGACAAGAATGTGTGTTTATATTATGTACAACTTCATATACCAATCTGGAGAAGGAATATGTGAAAGTAACTGTTAAGCTGGGCGACATAGTATTCATCTTTACAAAAAAGAAAGAAAATCCTGCTCTAAATATACCTCTCCTTTTCTCAACTTCTATTAAATGCAATGAAAAATCAATGTAGCCCATTTTTAAACTTCAGCAATACAGCAAGTAGACAAATTAGGCCCTAAAATGATATAGTTCAATTTCAGCAATATTTTCTTTCATTTAAATAAAGCTTGCAAAACTAGCTCAAAATGGCAAGAAATGTATAATGCAGCAATGTTTTACTAAATGAATAAAACTCGTTCCTCTGAACATTACTAATAATATAGGAAATAACAGGACTAGATAATTAGAGAAACAGGGTCTAATTTTAAAGGTTTCTTTCATTAAGATAGCTTAATAGGAAAAAATGGAATGAACCAAAAACAATTATCTTAAAAAGCCTTTCACTAATAAAAAATATTCTTCCACTACTGTTGATGTATTAAAGCATTAACAAAAATATATCTAAAACTCCTTAAGTTTAGGGAAATATTATTTCAACTTACCCAGCAATATTATGAAATTTTTATATTAATCTTTTGCAGAGTAATACAAATATACAGTGAATGGAAAAAAAGAAAGAGCTGAGACACAAAAGCAGCATGCTATGTAAATATGCTAATTTTCAGTACTACTACCCTTTAAATACAAATATATACATGCACAAGCTAACGCAAGTAAAATCCATTTACTATTTTATATTCTATGTGTATTACACTGTAAATATCATACTGGAATGAAAAAAGAGCTATTTTTCTTCTAATTAAAATTAGAAAAATGAGCAAATGATTAGTACTACTTTAAATAAACTTTTAATCAGAAGAATATATCAGATAAGGGATACTCATCAAAACTTTTTAACAGACTAATATTAATTTAAAAAGATATACTTATTAATAACATGTAATATTTAATGTTATTATTAATTTAAGAATGTATTATCCCATCTTTATAAGGGGAACTCTCCCTTCTAGTAGGAGGTATTTTATCAAGCATTTGGGATGTAATATTTGTTTTAAATTTACAGAAATATAAGTAGAGAAGCACTTATGACTTGTTTAATTTCATCTTTTGCCTAGCCAGTCTCATCTTGATAAATTCACAAAATGACAAAATGTCTATACCTTAAATTTCCCTTTAATACTTGCCGTGGTACTCTTCTCTGTGAAACTCTTGTTGGTAGATATATTCTCAGAGAGCTTTTTGTTAGCTATTTTCAGTTTCTCTTGTAAATACTCAATTTCAGATTTCTGTGAGACCATTAATGTTTCCAAGCTTGATAATGATGGCTGTTGAGATAGCTATTAAAAAAAACTACTTATATAAATATAAATTTAGGTTTATATATTATAGTATTTACAGATATATACAAATACATATGTCATATAAATCATATGTATTCAGGGAAAATTTTTCATTTTAATAACAAGCCATAAACTATAAGGGCCTGGGGGCATAGCTCAGCAGAAGAACATGCACAGGATTAGGGGTTCAATTCCTAGGATGAACTAAATTTTAAAAAGGGAACTACCATAGGCTAAATATTATCATTCTAACAGAATGACATTTTAAAATAAAATAACCAAGAGTCTATGTAAATATTTTCATAAACAATATTATCCTATATTATGATTATGGATGTATTTCCTCACAAATTACCCAATATACCATCTGATCAAGAGTCATACTATAGCACGGAATATAAAGCTAGGAAAAGGAAACTAGTAACATGGTATGACCAATTAGCTTTTAATGTATCATAATTTAACAACTTCTCAGGAACTCTTGATATATTAGAAGTCAATACAGCATTCTCTTGAAAATTTATTCATGTCAGATAAAGTCATAATGGTAAGCCCCAAATTTTAACAAAATAAATGATAGGAAAATTAAACTTGTAGGAAATCTATTTATGATAATTAGGATTCTGCTACCATACTGCTACCATCATCACTGAATAAACATTAACACCATAAAAACCAAACATATATGCTATTTCAAATTAAACACTTCATTTACAAAAAAATAAAAATATTGAAGCATAATGAAAACAAATGTTTTTGTTGATTTACCCACAAGAGAATGTCAAATCATTTGAATGTTATCAATATGGATCAAGTAGCCTAGACAATATTTTAATTTAAAGTAGGAATATATGTTTTGATTTTGAATGAAGAGTAAGTAACACTTTCTTTGGCTACTATTTCATTTTTTGGTGGGATAGGCAAATTTTTCCTAATTATAACCTGTAATTTTTGTGACAAGAAGACCACTTTTATTTTCCTTTTATTTACAAAATATGATTTATTTTTCATCCTTTTAGTCTATAACACTATTAAACATTTTCTTCAAAGTATTATTTCATTGTACTTTTATCTTACCTATATTACTCCATTACCTTGTTTTGAACATTAAAATACTGAAAGCATTTTTCTTTCTGTAAGACTAAATGATTTTGCACTATTCTTTCCACCCTACTTTTGAATAGTCCAAATTTTATTTTTTCCCTCCTATAATCAAATTTACGATGCTCACAAATATTTTCTTTGATGAGCAACAAGCTAAATAATTTTCAAAGGCTCCCTGCTCTTGTCTAGGTCTAGGTTTCCATTAATAAAACTATTGGAGATATACTAACATTGCTTGCTAAATAAATTCTATAGAATTTGCTCAAGGTCAACCAAAAATTTAGTATGACACAAAAGAAACAAAATTTCAGCTTACTGGTAAATCTAGTAAGCAATCTAGGGTTCTTTACAAAAAGGTTTTTCTAAATCATTAATGGATTATAAGATTTAAGAATATAAAATAATATTTATCAAGAAGCTGCAATGATAAATAACTAAAATATTCATGAAGAGATTAAATGTTCCAACAATAGATGTTTTCACTAAAATAAAGAGTATTATTTATACCAATATAAAAATATTAATATTTCCAACATTAAGGCATACTTAGGCAGCGTTCTTTTAAAATTCCCAGTAAAATATAAAATACTATGAAAGTAGTGATATCTCAGATTCACACAGGAACCAGAAAGATAGTGTAAATAAGTAATATGATTGTGTTTGTTTTGTTTTAAAATAAGTTTATTAATATATTCAATTGATACACTTATACATGTTAAACCATAATATATTCTTCCTTCCCACAAAGTAACTTCTTTCTCTAAATGTTGATTGTCTCTCTGACTTTTATCAATTCTGCTAGACATACATGCACAAGTATTTAAGAGTTTTCTAAAAACAACCATTTTTTAAAAGTATAAGAAAAATTATGCTGAGTGAAATACCTCAAACTCAGAGACTTAAGGGCCAATGTTTTCTCTCATATGTGGAAGCTAGAGTAAAACCTAAGTTAGGTGAATTGAAGTAATAAACTCACCACAGTTGAAACTCTACATAAGCTAGGGGAACCATACCTATGAAGGTGGGACAGAAGGGAGGGAGGCACGGAAGGGAGAGAGGGTTAAGGAGGGTTATCAATACAACGGGAAATACTTAAATCCCATTAGCAGCCTAGCTATACACAGGCACGCAGAGAAACTCAGAATTGTCAACAATTATTATACATGTATATATGTTCATTTCAAACTATAGTATGGTGGGATTACAGAGGACACATGAGTTCAGGGAATTGATGAAGAGGGGTAGATCCTAGCCTTAACTTACTATCTCACTACATCAATATCCATATATGAATGAATATGTAATAACATATGTAAGACTATGTTGAACTAAAAAAAATTTAAAATTATATAAAAAATACAAAAAAAGTATAAGCAAAATGAAGTGTCAAACAACATTCAGTTTTACAGTTGAGGAATAAGGAGGCTATTTGTAGCAGTTCCTACTCAACTCCAACCAATAGCTTTCATAGAAGAATTTGTCCCACTATTGCTAGATCTACTAATTTTTCAAGAGAATCATGGGAAGTAGCTTCTAAGGGAAGTAGCTAACTCTTCAATTTCTGACACCTGTACGTGGAGAACATGATGATGGAAGCATAATCTGCTATAAAAACAAGGTATGAAAAATGTATTAAAGCCCATGCAAATATAACAAATCTTTGCCAAAGCATTTTCATGTAACATTTGAATTATGCTGAGGACACAGATGGAAAAATAGGGCTCAAAAGGCTATACAATACTGGATAGATATAGGTTGTACCAAACCTTCACAGGAAAAAAAGAACAACTTGAAATATTAGTGTCATTTCTATAAATGGAAGAATTTTTTGTGAATTTTACTTAATGCCCACTTGAATTTAACATTTTTTACAGTGAGCATGTCCCTAAATATGACTCAAAGTATACTTATTTTTCTACAAATCAAATGAGTAAAAGTTCTCAGTAAAATTTTCAGTATAAGGTAGGAAATTTTAAAAAATCTCTTTATAATATTATCCACTAGTTTATAGTCTACTCAGATTTTAGTTTTTACCTAATGTTCTTTCTCTATTTTAACACCTCAACTAGAATATATTACTATTAGTTGTCATGCCTCTTTGACCTCCTCTTGGCTGTACTAGTTTCTCAGAATTTCCTTATTCTTGATGAGCTTGACAGCATTTTGTAGGATGCCCTGGTATGAAATCTTTCTGATGTTATTTTCATGATTACACCATGGATATGAGTTTTAGGGAGAAAGATAATAGAGGTAAAGTATCATTTTCATCACATGATTTTAATGGTACTTTATTAGTTCATTTTCCATTGCTGTAACAAAATATCTGAAGGTGAGCACTTTATAAAGAAAAGAGCATTATTTGTTACAAAGTTTTAGAATTTGAAAGACCAAACAATATGGTTCTGGCAACAGACTCCCGGGCTACAGGATATCATGGCAGATGGCGTCACAGCAGAAGCACATGGGAGAGGGAGGAAGTATCACACTGTGAGAAAGGAAGCCAGAGAAGGAAAGGGGTCATGGTTGCTTTTTTAACAATTCACTCTCTTAGGAATTAACTGATAAGGTATTACAAGAATTACAGCAATTCATTCCAAGGGCAGTGCCCTCAATGATCTAATTATATCTCACTGGGCCCCAGCTTTCAAAAGGTCTTACCACTTCTTAACATCTCCACACTGGGGACCAAGCTTCCAACATATGAGTTCATTGGAGAAAGATCCCACTACCACATCAGACATATACTATCTCCATGATTTATGACTGTTGATGTTTACCTTGATCATCTGGCTGAAATAGTATTTATCAAGTTACTCTACTATAAAATCACTTTTCTGTATCCCATCCTTACTTGGTTTTAAAAAAAAACTTTGCTTTATATACTTAATTCACATAAATATATATACATACATATATAATTTTTATTTTTTTATTTATTTGGTTCCAGGAATTGAACCCAGGGACACTTAACTACTGGGGCACATCCTCAGTCATTTTTTAAATTTATTTTTATTTCTTTATTTTTATTATGAGACAGGGTCTCACTAAATTGCTGAAGCTGGCTTTGAACTTGTAATCCTCCTGTGTCAGCCTCCAGAGCCAATGGGATTATAAGCAAGCACCACCACTACACAGAATTTTTGAATGCAAATAATATACACATGAAGTTATATGTATATCCCTATAGATTGATATATATCTTTCCATATCTGTATTCTCGTCAAGTATTGTTTATACACGTAGCTAAACCAAGTTACCCAATTTCCCTCTCTATACAAGTGCATTCTATTACCCTCAAAATCCTAGAAAAACTAACCTTTCTTGCTAATAATTATTATTTTATAATTTTCTCTAATATTAATAACTCTTGCATTCCTTTTTTAGTTCACATTTAAAGAAAAAAAGGTATGGTGCTAGACCACTGTTAATATGACAAGAAATGATTAACGGAATATTTATGTCTAAAAACTCCTAATAGAGAATAACCATCATGAAAACAACACTTTGTTTTATTGTGGTGCTAGACAAGCACCCTCAGGCCTTCCATAGCATTTTTTACACACTGATCCACTAATTAAAAGATTCTATTAAAGATATAGAATTAATTGAGGAACCATTAACTGTTATACCAAATACTACCTAAAATATTGTATAATTTAAATAACTAATCACATTGCATAAAATCCAAGGAACACTGTACAGTTTTACACTGGAAACTGGCTGAATATTGCTTGATAAATATGAAATTATTTCATAACAATAGCAAATAAAAACAGTAGTAAGTTAATTATTTTATCTTATTAGTAAATTTTAATTAAATGTTTGTTTGCTTCTATATTTAAGTAACAATAACTCTTTCCACACACTAGCATTTACTGAAAAATATTTAGTTCCTAGTTTTGTACATAAATGATTTCATTTACTTAAGAAATCTATAAATTTCAGGGGCTGGAGTGGTGGCTCGGCAGTTACAGCACTTGCCCAGCACGTACAAGTACATGGGTTCAAACCCCAGCACCCACATATACAATTAAATGATGGAACAACAAAAGCCATGTGAAAAACTCAATAAAAACTGATTCTCCCCGTCTCTTTCTCAATGTCCTTCTCTCTTTAAAAAAATCTATAAATTTCAAACACATCAACATATAATAGAGCCCACTACAAAATAAAAACATTTTTAAAGGACGTGATTTATCAACCAGAGTTTCCCCTAAAAGAATATTTCACTAAAAATCAAGTACAGTTCCAAAGTGTGTGTACATGAGCATATTTGTGTGTTAATGTTTTTACACTCACAAAATATGTAACACACATACACATTACAGAAACTACATGAATAACTGCAGTACAAAACTGATTATCATATATATTTTATATATACTATACATATATATATAAATTTTCCTGTACATCATATATATGACTTTCTAATGAAATAGTAGAATCACAGTAGAATTGTTGCTTTTTTTATTTTTAAAAATGCAGTAGTACATATATTGCCAATTCATAAAACAAACATTGTTACCTGAATCAGCCATACTTAAAAATGGATGACTTTAATAATGGTCATGTATTTTAAAAAAGGGGGAGAATAATCAAAATTTTATTATAAATTAAAATTACCCTATCACAACATTCACAAATGAAATTGGTGTACCAGTTTAAATTTATATCTTACTTTCAGGAAAACCACTAAATTGAGTAAGAGTGTATAATACCAGCAGTTACACCTAGAAGTCTCTTTACAAAAATATAAATATTTATATTACTTCAATCTACTTTGACTCAAATATCTTCAGATTGCATTTAGAGATTACAGTGTAAAATAATTATGTTGGTAAAATTTAAAATATCAACATGGCTTCTCATATGTATCATCCAAATCTCACATTATAGTAAAATTTAGTACCATCATTAAAGTTAACTTCCCCTTCTTAATCTAAACACTTATGTGACACTTGCATGATATAGTCAAGTTAGTGAAGAATGAAATGAATGGGAAAACCAGTTTCATAATTTTAACTTCCTATACTATATAAAATATAACAATAAGATATATATGGATGTTTTACCACTTATACTTGAATCCAGTGAATAACAACAGAATTTTTTAGTAAAAATGAGCAATCACAAGCCAAGTACTTATTCTATGGCATGTAAATACTGCCCTGCATAAACAGAAATTCATGATATTTATATGTTGCAGAGAATGTTTACAGTGTTAGCTCTATGATATATTCATCATCAATTAGTTCCAATCTTATAAGTAAACTAATTGTAGGTGTACTTAAAAAGTAAGATGAAAAGATTGATTTTCCTGTAGATACATTTCCCTTTAAATAGCAAAATGGAATACATTCAGAATTTTCTGCAATACATTATAAGCCTCTTCTGCCATAATTTGCTAATCTGAATTATTTAAAGTGCATGTTAATGGTATACTAAAATGAATTTCTAGATTCAGGAATTAAATTTCCTCTATAGTATATTTCTAAATACATGACTTTTGGGTACAATCCGCTACTTATTATAATATATACTCTTAAGTTTTATAAACACTTGAAACTTATGTCACCCGTAAAAATAATCAAAATTTGTGCACTAATGTTGAATAAGCAAGGGACTATGCTTGTTATGCATTATCATCTCTATACATTAAAACCTCAATCATACTCAAACAAATTCACTAAAGTGTGGTTTTCAATCTGCTAACTATGCATTCCATAATAGCCTGTAATTATTAAACACTGACAAGAAAGCTACGCCACCTGTGTTTATGTGCAGCCAGGTAATGAAAAAAACAACAACGCTGTCATCACCTCTCAATTCCTGATTGCATTATCAAAACTGTAGCCGAGTTTGGCATCTGGGTGTGACCTTGTTAACTGCTAGGGTAATTAAATTTATTCTACTGGGAAAAAGGATGATAAATTATTAGCAAGAAGATTTTGTTCACATTTTATTAAATTGGCCTGTCAAAGGGTTGGCCAAATTATCAAGGGCCTCATTTATTGGAGGCCAGCCATATTGCCACATCTGCTACAATTATTTATAATTTCAGCAGTTGAAAACCAACTGAGTTAGGCATCCGCCATGTAAAGTAATTTACAAATTATCTGATGAGGGAGTGTTTTAGCTTTTCCCTCATTTCTAGCCAGCAGAAAGCCGCGCTGTAATTACAGAACACGATTAGGTTCTTTGGGGAACTTAACTTGCACTCATAGCCATAGTAAGATGCAGCAAGAACATATGGAGGAGCTTGTGCTTCTACTCCCTAAAGCTCGTGACCCGCCTGCCGCTGAGCCCTTGAGTTGAATTTGAATGAGAGTGCCATGGCTAATGTTCTACACATGCACCATTTATGCCACAAAACAAATCGGATCACTGTTAATTATGAAGCAGCTATAATCAGGCCTTCACATCTGTGTAATGTGAAGCGCAGTAGGCTGTATTCCAATAATGTATGACTACCTTTGGGTCGCAAATTGCGAGCCATATTGCCTCAGTAGTAGTTACTGAATTCAAAGTAACTCCTTTGATAAAAGCCCATCACATGGATATTTTTATTCAGCATTATATATTTAAAAAAAGTCAAACTCACAAGCCTTTTATCAGCTATTGACCAGAACAGTTAAAGCATATGGCACAAGTTCATTAATGAACAACACAGAGCACTCTAATTTAATGAAACCACTTGAGCCATAAAAATCAGATTTAGTTAATTCCCTCTTTCCCATTTTTTTCACATTTAGCCTAAACCTAGGATCTTATTTAATACGTTATTAACACAAAAATATTTTTATAAACTTATATGGAATATTAAAAAAAACTATGTTGTACTGGTAGTAACCTTTGAAAAGAAAGGTAGTAATACATCTTATAATTTTCAAATTCAATTCCATCACAAATCTGATATGTAAGAGCATAAACTATTTGTTTTTTGAAAGTGAAGCCTACCAGCTGTACTCTAACAAAAAAATATTTTTTATTCCATGAGAATTTTTTCCATGTAAAGGCAGCTAAATAAGCTGCACCCAGATGGCAAACCAGCTACAGTTTAATTAATCCACGAAAAGCCATTCAAATTTCAGTAAGGGTAATGTAATTTTGAATAATAGAAGGGAAAAAAAATCACTACACATTCTTAAGTTTTATTATAGCGGCAAAAGAAGTGCCACGATAGAGTAGTTAAAGTTGAGTTGCAGTTTCCTTTATATATGCTAAAAATCTAGATTTTAATATCTTGGGTTGTTTTATTCTTGATACCTAAAGTAATTTAAAATATCCAAATGTCTATTGGCAACCAACAGGTATTTTTCATATAAGATAGTGGAGTTGTATGATTATAACTAATTCAAATTTTGTGAATATAATGCACAAAGAGCTTTTTTAAAAAGTTCATAGATAAGATTTATAATATATAAAGACTTCAATTTTTTCTTTAAAAAACTTCACTTATCAAAACTAAAGAAGTTCTGAAACTTCATTTATCAAAGCTAAAAATCATGTTATCATTTTCTATATATTTGTACGGCCATGTCTGCATATATATCTGAAGTCAAAATCTAAACTACTGAGCATAATTAAATCAATCAACAAATTACAAAGAAGTTTTTGTTTAAAATAATGCTATAGAATAAGTCAACTTTTCAAAATGAATTTATATATGTAAGTTCAAAAAGTCAAGTATGAAATAGGATTGTGATAACAATAATTTTAAAATGCATTATTTATGGAACCTTGTTTTAATATATTAAAAATTATTTTGATCCTATAACAAACAGTAAGATACCTAAATAATGTAAAAGATTGATATTCGTCCATGTTGAGATGAGAAAAAAGTAGCAATTGATAATAAAAATCATATGAAGTACACAAAAGCAAACCAATTATTAAGTCTTGCATATTTCCCAATTACAATATAACAAGACATAAGGATTCTGAGCCCTAGTTATGCTATTACAATCAGATTTTCTCCCTGCTAAAAGGAAATTAAAACACTTTAATTCGCAGCAAATAGTCACCAGCAATACCAGACCCTCCAGTTGGCAAAAGAAAACAAAGTTTACAGCTACTGACATTTCTTTTCTCCTTTGCTATGTCGTAAAATTGTATGACCTCAATTCAGCAGAATTTTTTTTTCAGCAGAACTTTTTAGTCAACGTGCAACAATTTCTCACAAATGGATATTCCTTTCAAAAACTGACCCTACTATTTCTGCTTCCTACATACTGCAATTATTGTACAAAGAACTGTCATTACAGGATATGCTAAATGGGTACAGAACTAAGATGCATATTTTTTTCATGTGTTCTTTCAAAAAGCATTCACTGAACTTAGAATATCAACCATTAGAAAAAGCATTAGGGATAAAAGGATAAGACATCAAATTCCCTTGCCCTGATCTAGCTCACAGTCCAGAGAGGGAGAGAGACAAGGATTAACCATAAAATCTAATACCTGCTAATGCATGAAAGAATTCAAGAAAAAGACTTCAAGAAAAACTTCTGAATAAATATGGTAGCATTGAATCTATTATCAACAAATTGTTAACAAATTAGACAAACTGTGAAAATATCTGTGATAAACATTATGCAGAACTGATTTCCATAATACATATTTAAAAGGTCATGTATAACAGTAAGCAAACAAGATAAAAACAGGAACAGTATGTTTACCAAAATAAAAAAAATTACAAGAAAAGTAAAAGTGAAAAACCTCACTAGTTTCCAATGAGATGAAAAACAAAAGAACGTAATTGTTTTGAAAAACAAAAGGTTGATTTTAAAGGATAATGTTTGCAAAGATGTAAGTGGGCAATCTCGTACATTGTAAAAAGAAACAGTATAATCTTGATGGAATATGAATTAACACTGAATACTCAAAAGCTTTAGGTTTATAATCTTTGATAAAGGAATTCACTGTTAAAAATTTTCTCCAGAGGAAACAACCAGAGATGAGCATAAGCATACAAATAAAAATGTTCACCATAGCATCAGAAACAGAAAACAGAAAAAGTAAGAAGAACTGATAGGAGTGAAACATCTCAGAGTAGGGAAAAGTTTGGGTTAAAAAAAAAAGAGCTACTTTCCACTTTCCTACGCTAGAGAATTAAGTAGTAGAAGAAAGACTTCAAATGTGTTAGATCATATTATAATAAAGCAGGACACAATATCCTGTATGATTCCATTCCAATTATATAGAGTGCAAATTTTTCTTTAGTTGGTACACTTTTTACTCTGGGTCTATGTCCACAAATTTCTTCAGTGTTCTCATCATCTCCTTAGGGCTGAAAGAGTAGTCCAGCACTTTGCGGCCAAGACATATTTTCCCTAGATCACCTCATCTCAATCTACAGATGGTAAGTAATGCTACATAGAGACCACTCTATTCCTCAGTACACTGCCCTGTCATCATGATCTGCCTTGAATTCTTAAGGACTAATTTCATCATCCCTTTTGTTCCTATGTATATAAGTTACAAAAAAGAGCCGTAATTTGCATATCAATTCTTATGGATGATCATACTCTCCATGCTAGTTGTGAATTTTTTTAAAAAAGTCAGAAAGAAACAACAAAACAGATGAGATTCTTATATATTTCATGTCAATGTGTCTAGGCAAATTTAGAAAACAACCAAAAACACAGCTAAAGAGTTTTTTTTGCCACCTTTCTATTCCCTATTATACCTTTTGAATTTGCATTCTCTATTCCAGATCCACTCAGCTTTTTATATTTTCCATCATGCTGTGTTTCTGTACTGAGTAATTTCTGCTCTGAGTAATTTCATCAGCTTTACATTCCAATTTTCTAATTCTCTCTTAGTAACTCATTATACGAGGCATATTTACTCAAATCAGTTAAGACCAACAAGAAAGCAAATTGACAAATATTATTTATAAACACAAAACAAATAAAATATTAGTTAAAAAGACTGATGAAATATAAAAAAAACTATAAATGCTGAAAAATTAAAAGACTAAACAATTGACAAACTTTATGACCCATGCAAGATTTTAGTTTATCAGCTCATTAATCTGATAAAAAGTTATCTATGTGAATTTAGGAAAGTTCTTTCTCCATGATGAAGTATCAGAATTCCCTTTACAATGCAAAGATATTCACTTTCATCACTTCAACTGAACTTTGGTCTGTTAAAATAAACAGAAATTGGTAAAAAAAAAAATATATATACAATATTTAAGAAAAAAAACTGTCTTAATTGACAGAAGATATAACTATCTACATAGAAAACCCAGATAAATTTACAAGAGAAAGAGAGTGAGATTAGCAAGGTGGCTGAATATAAGCTAAACATTTTAAAACATCAACTGTATCTATACAGAGAAACAGAAAATGTAATAAAAATTCAAGTAGATAAAATACCAAAAAAAAATGTAAGCTACTCAGAGAAAAATGTAGCAAAAGAGATGCAAGATCTTGGGGATAAAACTATAAAACTTTATTTAAATATACTAGAGAAGACTTGAATTAGTGGAGACAAATAATATTCAAAGATAAAAAGGCTTATAATAGTAAATATGTCAGTTCTGTTCAAATTAATCCCCACAAGGTGTTTCATGTAAATTGATGGCTACTTAAAGTAACATTGAAGAACAAATGGTAAACAATATCCAAAAACACCACTGAAAAATAATAAGATGAGGTATCTGTCATATCAGTTATTACAACTCATTACAAAGCTACATTAATAAATACAGTTGATGTTTCAAAGATTGAAAAAAACACCCAATACAAATGAATACAGAGCCCAAAAATGGACCCATACAAACATGAACCATATATACATGAACTAATAAAAGTCACACAGCACTGCAGATCACTAGGAAAAAAGTGATTATTTTTGCAATAACTAGTATTGGGAAGATATCCAGGTTTTTTTAAAGTTAAATTTTCTTCTTTACACCAAACACAAAAAATCGATCACATAGATTAAAGATATATATAAGTCAAAACTATAACAATTCAGGTGAAAATAAAAATTATTTCAGAATATGACAAGATTTCTTAAATAAGAAATGGTACATGCCAACTTATAGGCTGAAATTTTACTAAAGTGAATAACTTCATTTTTGAAAAGACACCATAGTGTAAGTGAAAAATAAAAGCTTCAAACAGATCTCTTCAACAGATACAATTGATAATTCGGGGTAGCTGATCGCAATACTCATTTCCTCCTTTAGGAACTGGGCATGTATTTCCTAATTTTCTTTGCAATTACATACTATGTGGACAAACAATTGAGTTCTGAACATTAGGCATGCTGGCAAAAAGTAATATATGCCACTTCTAAGCTAATTGTTTTTTTTTTAATTTTTATTTTTTGAACAGACTTACAAGACTTTAACAAATCAATATAAAATGTGTATAAAATGTGTAAATATTCTGGATATTGTAATTATCCCCAGGAGTGCCCCCCCAGTTACCCTCCCTTATCCCTCCCTTCCCTTTACCTTTATAACTCTAAAAAAAGTATTAGATTATAAAGCATTACATCTTATCTGGATTTAACTCATGTTACTAGACCATCTTTCTCACTGCCCAGGGTCTAGTCCCCACCTCCACCTATGAGTGGAGACAATCGACCCTTAGATCTCTGGGTTAAGCTGATTTTACTCAACATGATCTCTTCCATAACCATCCATTTACCCTCGAAGGCTGAAACCTCCTAATCAGTTTTTTCTCCGATTTCTCTTCCATTTCTGGATGTGAGGAGTATTATTGTTTCAAAGGCAATAATGGGAGCCATTAATCCAAAAGATGAACCTTTCATTTGGAAGTCGAAGTAATACCCACTTTGGCTTTTCATAAAAGTAAGCAGTAAATTATTTTGAGACATAGATAATTGGAAATTATAGTGGGAATTACATATTACAGAAGTTGATGTTATGTTAAATAACATAATGGTCAACAAAATATTAGTATCCAAAATAAAGAACTCCAATAAAAAAATTTTAATTTAAAAATGGACACAAGACACAGATATTCCACATAAATATGAGATACTGAAGGTTGGGTGGGTTCAGAGTGGTATGGCCATGGACCTGAAGGCCATTAGAAATAAAAGAAATTCAAGATAAAACCAAAATGAAATGTCATTTTATCCCTTTTAAACTGGGGTACAGCTTCGTGGTAAAGCACAACTTTAGCAGTTCAATTCCCAGCACTAAGAAAAAAAGAAGAAAAGAAGAAGGAAAAAAAGGAGGTGCTCAAGGGGATTGGGATCAAAGAGAAGGGGAGAAGGAGGAGGAGGAAGAAAAAGAGAAGGCACCTAAGAATTCTATAATTTGAGACTGTCACTTTTTCAAACAATCTGGCATTTCTTATAAGCTTAAATATTTGCATATCTATGATAGGTGACTTTACACTTAATAAATCTGAAAGGGGCTGGAACGGTGGCTCACTGGTTGCTGTGCCTGCAGTAAGCACATGGCATGCAGGAGGACACAAGTTATTACCCCAGCATCACGTACACAAAGGAGTGCTGGAGCAACAAAGCCCACATGAAAAACTAAAGAAAAGGTGATTCACTCTTTCTCTCTCACTCACTGTCTTTCTCTCTGTTAAAAATCAGTCACAATCAATCATTCAGAGAAAGTCTCGAAGATATGTGTCAGGAGACATGTAGTAAAGTTCATGGAAGCAAGGTTTAAAAATTTCTATGAGGGAAATAAAAAAAATCACTGTCAAGAGAAATAAATAAATGGTTTTAGTCCATTCAGGTTGCTGTTACAAAATATCATAAATTGAGTATCTTACAAAACAAAAACAATTTACTCCTCACAGAGCATGAGACTGAGAAGTTCAAGATAAAAGCATGAGCAGTTTTGATATTTGGTAAAAGGTATACTTTGTAGCTCAGAGACTGCACTGTCCTGCTGGTGGAAGGCATGAGTGGTCCCTCTCAGGATCCTGTTGTAATCTCATTCACAGTAGCAAAGTGTTCCCATTGTTCCATTTCCAAACACCACCCAAAAGTCCCATCTCTAAATACCCTCACATTAGGGAATAGGTTTCAACAGATGAAAAGGAATGGGGGACATATCTAGACTATGCCACAAATTGCAATTTATTTATATGATAGATGTGTGCACAAAAGGAAAAAAAATACAGCTATAGTGAACAACAATGAAGCATAAAAAATACCGTAGTAACAGAGCAAGATATTCATAGCCAATGATATTTTGAAGGTTTAAATAGAAGTTATACTATACAATGTATTAAGAAAACATAACTGCTAACAGGAAAAAATTAAAAAACACAAAATCCAAGAAAGTATCTATAGAGGACAAAAGATTGGATTAGGGAGTAGCACAAAGGTAGCACCAAAAGTATTTGTAATAGCTGTTGATAGGTTCATAGATGTTATGTTTATTCATTTATAGATTTTAAATATTTTATAATACACATTTAAAAAAAGAATGCAAATGTAAGGGTAAACATCATACAACTCTACAACTTAGGAAAGGAAGGAATAGTTATCTGTGAAAAGGAAGAAGAATAAAACTGATTAAAATTTGCAATGCTAATCTTGTGGTCCTTCCTTAAACATATGGAGTGTATCTCATTCACAAGTAAATATAAATTTAAGGCTTAGGTTTCACTGTTATCCTATACTGTAAGATATTCCTCCAAGGCAATAAACTGAGCACTTCTGCATGAAAAACATAATCACTTTGAGATAAGACTAGGCAGTCATTGAGAATTCAGCTAGTTAAGAGCAGGGTGCTATGAAATCAAAGGTCACAGGTTTCAGTCCCATATGAACCAATTAGCTTTGCCCTTTTCTATGGTAGACTTTCACCTCACCAATAATTCGGATTATAAGTGAGATCAGGAATAAAGGTAATACAAATCTTCACCAATCCAGGAAAAAAGACATCTCATATTTACTAACATAAGAAGTATCTTCTTTATATGATATTAAGACCCAATACTCATTACTCTAAATGCCAACAAAGTAAAGCCTTATCTAATCTTCATAAACTTCCTTTGAGGTAGATCCTACTGTAACACACATTTTTGTAAATAATAAAATTGAGCTGATACAAAGAAGTAACTTGGCTAAGTTCACACAGATGTGACCAAGTCTGTAATCTAAACTCGTGCATTTTAACTCCATAATTTACATGTTCTTATCCAACATTCCATAAATTTATCTCCCACAAATGTAACATAAAAATGGCCAACTACAAGTAGTTGGAAAAAAAGTAATTAGGCATAGAAAAAAAAAGAATAAATTTTTCCTAGTATTTTCCCTCAGTCCTATATTCCACTTGCTGTTTAGTTTCTTTTTAAGATTTTTTTTATTTTTAATTGACTCATAGCCATTATTCATATTTATGCAATATGAAATAAAATTTTAAAACATATATATAATGTGCAATGACAGATCTGGGAAACTGGGATTATCTATCACCTCAGACACTTTGTCTTAGGAATATTCAAAATTCTCTGTTAACAATTTTGAAATATTCAATTAATTGTTGACCATGGCTGTGCTACTGTGTATAGAATAGCTTCAAAACAAATGCACCTCTGTGTCTGTTACTGATCCTCCATCTCCCCTCCCAAACATCTTTCTCAGACCTTTAAACTACTATATCATTCTTTGCTTCTTTAAGCTCCACATTTTACCTTCCACATTTAGGTGAAAAACATGTAGTATTTGCCTTTTTGTGCCTGTCATTTAACATGTTTTCTAGTTTCATCCTTGTCACTGACAGTAAGTTTCATCTTTTATGGGTTAATAATTCAATTGTATTTATGTACATTTTCTTTATCCATTCAACCTGTTGTTGAACACCTTGGTTGATTTTGTATCTTAGTTATTATGAACAGTGCAGCAATGAACATCCAAGTTCAGGGGTCTCTTCAATGAATTGATTTCAGTTTCATTGGATGTAAACCCAGAGTAGGACCACTGGATCATATGGTAGCTCAATTTCTAGTTTTTTGAGGGACCTCCTCCATAGCATTTTCTATAATGGCTACAGTAGTTTACATTCCCAGTGACAGTGTGTTTCCTTTTTTTTTTTTTTCTTTTTCTTTTCTCTTTTTTTATTTTTATTTTTTGGTACGAGGGATGACTGAAACTAGGGTGCTTAACCAATGAGACACAACCTCAATGCTTTTTATTTTTATTTTTAATTTTTAATATTCTTTAAGAAAGAGAGACAATGAGAGAGAATCGATTTTATTTAGTTCTTCATGTGGCTTTCATTGCTCCAACACTTCACTGTGTACATGGTGCTGGGGTTCGAACCCACATCCTCAAAATGCCAGGCAAGCACCAGTAACTGCAGAATCACAAAACTACAGAGCCACAGCTCCAGCCTGCATTTTAGTTTTTGAGACAGGGACTCACTAAATTGCTGAGGTTGCCTTGAACTCACAATCCTCCCGCCTCAGCCTCCTGAGTCACTGGGATTACAGGTGTGCACCACCACACCAAGCATTTTGACATTCTTGCTAGCACTTTTTTTTCATGTTTGGTCATTTTATATCCTCATGAAAAATTTCTATTCAGATAACTCATGTATTTTTAAACCATATTGTTTCTTTTATTGTTGAGTTGTTTGAATTCCTTACATATTCTAGAAATTAATCACTTATTTGGATAAATAGTTTGCAAATATTTTCTTCTATTCTGAAGACTGTGTCTTGTCTGTACTCTGTCAATTCTTTCCTTTGCTGTCAGATGTTAAGTTTGATGTAATCCCATTTGTCAATTTTTGCTTTTGCTGGCTTGGCCTTCGGATTCATAACCAAAATATCCTAGCCCACATCAATGTCCTAAAATGTTTCCCCTATGCTGTCTTCTGGTAGCTTCATGGTTCTTGATCTTACATTTAAGTCTCTGAACCAATGTGAATTGTTTTCACATAGGGTAACAGATAGAAGTCTAATTTCTGCCTATGGATATTCAGTTTGACCAGCACCATTTTTGGGAGAGAATTTTCTTTCTGGAATGAATTGTTGCTCTGTTGGTCAAAACTAATGCTATGAATGGCATGGTTTTCTTCAGGGTTGTATATTGTTTTTCATTGTTCTATGTGTCTGTTTTTACACCAGAGTCATGCTATTCTAGTTTATATAGTTCTGTATATATTTTGGAATAAGATATAGTAATGACTCAGGCTTTTCTTCTTTTTGTTCTACATTGTCTTGGCTACCTGAAGTTTTTGTGATTCCATTCAAAATTTAGAAATGTTTTTCAATTTCTATGAAAAATGTCAGTGATATTTTCATAGGAATTGCTCTGAATCTGTGGATCAGCAGTACAGATATTTTCATTAAAATATTATTAATTTGTTAAAATATTAATAACTGTAATATAGAAATTTTAACAATATTAATCACTCCAATCATTAGCAGGGACTGCTTTTGGATTCCTCTATAATTTCTTTCACCTGCTTTCTAATTCTCATACTAATAACTCACTTTCTTGATTAAATTTATTCCTAGATATTTCATTTCATTTATTTTTGTATCTATTGTGAATTATATCACTTTCTGGATTTCATTCTTAGCAATTTTATTACTGGTGTATTTTTTTAAGTTGCTGATTTTTATGTTGATTTTTGTATCATGTAATACTACTGGGTTAATTTATCAATTCTATCAGTCTTTTGGTGGAATCTTTAGACTTTTCTCTATATAAAAATTATGTTATCTTCAAACACATAAAATCTGACCTCCTTTCCTTTTGAATGCTCTTTATTTCTCTTTCCTTATTGTTCTTCCTAAGACTTCCACTATCACTCTGGAATATAATTATTGAAAGTGGATATCCTTGTCTTGTTCTTGTTCAGCTTTTCCCTACTAGCTATTATGTTGGCTATGGATTTGTCATATATAGGCTACATTGTACTGAGATACATTTCTTCTACACTTAATTTTTTTAAATATTTTCATCATGAAAGGGTGTTGAATTTAATCAGACACTTTTTCTGCATTCATTGTGATGATTATGTGAATATTTATCTTTCATTGTTGTGGTGATGTCTGATTGATTTGCTAATAGTGAACAATCCTTGCATCCTTGGGATAAATTGCACTTGATCATGGTACATAATCTTTTTTACGTGCTTCTGGATTAAATCATCTAATATTTTGTTGAGGACTTTTTCATCTGTATTCATAGGGGATATTGGAAATTAGATACTTTTGTTATTGGCGTGCCTCTGTCTGGTTTTGATATCAGTATAATCCTGGCCTTGTAGAATGACTCTGGCAGTGTCCCCTCATTTTCAATACATTAGAATTATCTGTGAAGAATTGGCATTAATTCTTTAAAGTTGTAGAAAACCTCAGTGAAATGACCCAATCTTGGGCTTTTCTTTTTTGGTACCAGGGATGGAACACTTGAACCCAGGGGCATTAAACCACTGAGTCACATCCCTAGCCCTGCTTATTTTTTGAGACAGAGTCACACTAAGTTGCTGAGGCTGACTTCCAACTTGTCATCCTCCTACCTCAGCCTCCCAAGCCACTGGGATTATAGGTGAGCCTAAATATACCCAGCCTTTTTTGAAGAATTTTTTTTAATTACTAATGCAATTTAGTTTCTTGTTGGCGGTCTGTTCATATTTTTTGTACCTTCATAGTTCAATTTTATAGGTTATATGTGTCCAGAAATTTATCCACTTCTTTTAGGTTTTCTGATCTGTTGCCATATAGTTGTTCACAGAAGTCAGTAGCAAGCCTTTGTATTTCTGTAATATTGGTTATAATGTCTACTCTTTCATCTTTGATTTTATTTGAGCATTCTCCACTTATCCCCCCTTGGTTACTCTAGATAAAGTTTGTTGATTTTTCTTTATTGCTTTAAAAAGCTAACTGATTATTTCATTAATTTTTTAAATTCCATTTAAGACTCCATTTCATTTATTTCTTCTTTCAGCTTTATTATTCCCTCCTATGAATTTGGGGTTTCATTTGTTCTTATTTTTCTATTTCCTTCTATTACAAACATTAGACCATTTATTTGGAATCTATTTTTTTTAAGCAGGCACTTACTACTATTCAATCTCCCTCTTAATACTGTTGTTGCAGTATTCCATAGATTTTGGTATGTTATATTTTCATGTTATGTTCAGATTTTTCAAGAAAATTTTAAATTTCCCTTTTGATTTCTTTATTGACCTATTGGTTATTCTAGAGAATGTTGTTTTTAAATTTCCACATATTGATACAATTTCTAACATACCTTTTATAGTTTTCATTCCTGGTGGTCAGAGAGGATACATGCTATGCTTTCAATTTTGTTGAACTTCTTGTCTATCCTGGAGAATGTTCAACGTGCTAATAAGAAAAATGTGTGTTAAATGCCTTTTGTGCACTGTATAGTGGAACTCTATGTCTTTGAGATTGTTTTTTCTGGATAGTCCATTCCTTATTGAAAGTTGGGTGTTAGAGCCCTACCTATTATTATATTGGAGTCTATCTCTCTATTTAGGTTAATGTTTTCTTTATATGATTGGGAGCTTCAGCATGATTTATGTACATATACATGTATATATACATATATATACACACCACACACACCACACACACACACACACACACATATAACACACACATACATATACACATTCAGGTTATTTCCTCTCATGACACTGATGCTATTTATCTTCTTTCTGTTTTTGACAAAATTATTTTATTACTTCAAGTCTAAGTATATAGCTTCTTGCTTTAGATTTCCATTTGCATGGCATATCTTTTCCCATCCCTTCACTTTAATTGTATGTGTCTTTACTTGTAAAATATGCTTTCTTCGTTTTTGGGGGAAGGGTGCTCTGTGATGTTTTTCTTTTAGTACTTAGGATTGAATCCAGGAGTGCTCTACCACTGAACCACATCCCAACTTCTTTTTATTTTTATATGAGATAGGTCTTACTAAGTTGCTGGGACTGGCCTTGAACTTGTGATTTTCGTGCCTCAGTCTCCAGAGTCAATGGGGTAAAGTAAGTTCCTTGTAGTCAGCATATCAATGGGTCAACCTTTCTTATCCATTCATCCTGTCTATTCCTTTTAATTTGGGGGTAGGGAGTTAAATATTTATATTCAAGCTTATTTTTTAGGAGGAAAGATGCATTCTGGACATTTTGTTAACTTTTTTTACAGTTGTGTATATTTCTTGATCCTTCTTCTTCTCCTATTACTTGTGGTTTGGTGGTTTTAATAAGATTTGTCAGTATTAATAATGTTTGATTCTCTTTTTTTGTGTGTATGTAATACACTAGTGAATTTTGAACTTTCGGGAATTAACTTTCTATTGTGGCAAAACACCTGAGAAATACAAATGAAAGGATGAAACATTTATTTTGACTCACACATTAAGAAATTTCAATCCATAGTCACTTGGCCCTATCACAGCAGTTTGTGATGAGGTAGAACTTTGTGGTACAGAGCACATAGTAGAGCCAAGTACGATAGCACACACCTATAATTCTAGCATCTCAGGAGGATCACAAATTCAAAGCCAGCCTCAGCAACTTAGTGAGACCCTTTCTCAAAATAAAAAATAAACAGGGCTGGTGATATAGCTCAGTGGTTAAGAGAGCCCCTGGGTTCATTCCCTGGTACCAATATAAATAAATAAAAGTAAAGCACATACAAGAACAAAACTGCTCATACCTTATGTTGTCCATGAAGGACAGACAGAAAAAGGAAGGGTTCAGGGAAAAAATATAACCCTCAAAGACACATCTACAATGATCAACATCTTCCAACAAAATTTTACCTCCTGATGTTTCTACCATCTCCCAGTACTGCCACCAGCTTCAATATATGAGCTCTGGGGTCAGTGTACTGGTGATAAATTCTCCATTTTAGCTTGTGTTGGAAACATTATACAACTAAATAAATGGATAAGTGATAAATGGAAGGAAGGACGGACATTATAAAGAATATATTACTGATTGGTAAAGGAAATCCTGAATGATACCTTTCTCTTATATCTTACTTCTCAAATTCAGGACTTTACTTCCACATCTCTCCTACAACTAACTTCAGTGTCCTCTTAGCTGCAAGGAAAGCAAACTAGAATAATCATTTTTGCCTCTCAAAATGGAAAATTCATTGTTCAGTTTATTTAGACTTCAAAATCCTGAATTAATTTTCAGTTTCTCATACTTTACATATATGTCATCACCAATTTTGTGGAACAAATTACTTCCAGAATCCAACTATTTCTAACAAGCTAGTCCCCACCTGTAGTGTTACAATTACCTCTAAATTTGTATATTTAGTCATACTCTCATCTCTGTCACTTTTCTGCATCAGAGATAGGATGATACTTTTAAAGCATTAAGTTGGATTCACTGATCTTCTAATTAAACACTCCAAAAGGTTCTATGCTGATCTTCTACTTAAAACATGAATGCCTTTCCATCTCAATCCTATAGTGACCTAACAAGGCCCTAGGAGACCTGCCTCTCATCTACCGCTATACAATTACCTCTGACTCCTCTCCTTATAGGTCTGTGGATCTAACCACCCTGGGACTCCTTGCTAGGCAAGCTCTTGCTTCATAAGCTTTATATTTGTAATCCCTGCTTTGAATGCTTTTCCCTAGGAGGTCTATCACTTCCTCTAGATTTCTTTCAAATGTCATCTAATCAGAATGGCTTTTTAGATTCTATCTCATACTGTATTATTTTTCTATGTAACATTTATTACCTAGTGACATGTGTTTGTTTGAAAGTGATTCTCTGACCGGAATGTATTCTGGATAAGTACAAAAACCTTAACTTATACACTAATGTTTCTTAAAAATCAAGGACAATGGCTAACAAATAACAAGATATCAATAAATATGTGTGAAATATAATTCTTGGGCATTAATCTAAAAAAGGATATAAAGGACTTCTACAATGAAAACTATCAAACATTAAAAAAAGAACTTTAAGAAAACCTGAAGAGATGGAAAATATATTCCATGTTCTTTGTAAGGCAAAATCAAATAAAAATGGCCATTCTGCCAAAAGCCCTGTACGGATTCAATGCAATTCCCATCAAGACAGCAATGAAATTCTTCATGGGTATACAAAAAGCAATTCTCAAATTCGTTTGGAATAACAAGAAAACCAGCATAGTCAAAACATTACTAAGCAAGAAAGAAGAACCAGGAAGTGTCACAGTACCCAACCTGAAATTATATCAAAGAGCTATAGTAACAAAAACAGTGTGATATTATATCAAAACAGACATGAAAATCAATAGAACAAAATTAAAGATAGTGAGACCAAATCCCAAGTCTTTACCCATCAGATATTTGACAAAGGGGGCAAAAATATAGTGTGGATGAAAGAGGCCTGTTCAACAAATGCTGATGGACAAACTGGACCCATATGCTGACAACTGATAAAATTATATCTTTATGTCTCCACCTGCACAAAAATTTCAGCACAAGCTGAAATGGATCAAAGAATTAGGAATTAAACCAGCATCTATATAAGTGCTAGAAGAAAAAATAGGATCAACATTCCACAACATTGGTGTAGGCACTTCTTTCCTTAACAGGATTCCCATAACACAAGCATTAAAGTCAATAATCAATGAGTGGGATGCCATTAAACCGAAAAGCTTCTGCTCAGCTGAAGAATTAGTCAAGAGTATCAGGAGAGAACCTACAGAATGGGAGAAAATCATTGCCTGCTATGCCTCCTACAGGTGACTAATACCCAGAACATACAAAGAACTCAAAAAACTGAACACCAAAAACAAATAATCCAATCAATAAATGGTCAAGGGAACTAAACAGAAACCTCTCAACAGAGGAAGTCCAAAAAGCCAATAAATATATGAGAAAATGTTCTATATCACTAGCAATCAGAGAAATGGAAATAAAGGCTTCTTTCAGATTCTACCTCACTCCAGCCAGAGTGGATAAAATGAAGAAAACAAACATCAGGAAACAGGCAAACAAATCTCCCACCAAAATCCACAACACCCAAGCAAGGGATCTCACTGATAATTGAGATTGACAAAAAGTCAGAGAAAGAATATAATAACTAATTACTAAAATGTTCAGTGGGCTAAAAGAAGTTCTAAAGTATTAATTAAAGGTGTAATTACAGAAGATGAAAGACCACATTACTAGAAATGAAAGATACAATCAAATTTAAAAAAAAAACTCACTAGAAGGCATAACTGATAAACTAGAATGTGTAGAAAACAGAACTTCAGCCCTTGAGGACAGAACTTTGGGCCTCTGAAACAGGGTATATGACCTTGAGTACACATACATAGACTACAATAAAGGGTAAAAAATATAAAACATAACTAGAATATACAAGAACTCTGAGACAACATTAAAAGACCAATCCTGAGAATCATTGAAATAGAAGAGAACATAGAGATAACAAACTAAGGCATAAAGATTTTTTTTAATGATACTTACAGAAAAATTTTCATGTACCAGAAATGAGATAGACATCTACATACAGGAGGCTTGCAAGAACTGAGACATAGTTGAATAAGAAACTTGCCAATGCATATCATAATCAAAATACCTAACACAGAAAATAATGAAAGAATATTAAAATCTGTGAGAGAAAAACATCAGGTCACATGTAGAGGCAAACCAATAAGGTTCTTCAGATTTCTCTTTTCAGACCATAAAAACAAGGAAGCCAGGAATGAGATATTTTAAGCCCTTAAAGAAAACAACTGCTAACCAAGGTTACTGTACCCAGCAAAATTGTGTTAAAAAATTGAGGGGAACATAAAAACTTTCCACAACAAGAATAAACTAAAAGAATTCATGGGGATAAAACCAGCAGCACAAAAACAAACAAACAAAAAAACCACTCAAAGATAAACTGCACAAAGAGGAACTAAAATACACTTCACCATGTTCTCAGAGTAAGTGCAATAGAAGAACAAACCACTAAATGAGAATCACAGAAGATACAGCAAAAAAAAAAAAAAAAAAAAAAAAAAAAAAAAAAAAAAAAAAAAAAAAAAAAAAAAAAAAAAAAAAAAAAAAAAAAAAAAAAAAAAAAAAAAAAAAAAAAAAAAAAAAAAAAAAAAAAAAAAAAAAAAAAAAAAAAAAAAAAAAAAAAAAAAAAAAAAAAAAAAAAAAAAAAAAAAAAAAAAAAAAAAAAAAA
>PVKS010018957.1:0-39230 GCA_004027875.1 Aplodontia rufa
TAGGAGTGTGATTCTTCACTGCATAGCTCTTGGAAACCAGGAAGTCCAACGCTTTCATGGTTTTCTTCTCTTGCCCTCACTTGTTTTGGGGGAAACACTAATTCCGGTTTTTGTCGACTGGGATGTGGCCTGAGTAAGTGGCCCCAGCCGCTGCTTTCTGTGCCTCCAACCCAACACTTCCTCCTTCCCCCAGTCAATGGAGGTAGTGAGGCCAGTTTCAGACCAGGGTAGCCCCCGCCCCCACGCCTGTGGCTGCAGCCAGGTCTTCTGGAAAATGGGGTATAAGGACCCCTGAGACAAGACTCTGGCCCTTCCCCTCAGGGCTCTTGCTCTACTGCAAATTGGGTCCTGCCTCGGGGTCAGATTAAAATTTTAGGGTCCCATGGCCATTTGACCAGAGCCTCCCCAAGCCAGGCCCCAGTTGCAAGAAAGGGTGACACGTACGTCTCCTCCTGCACCTCAGAAGAGATCTCTGTTCTCTCTCCCACATTACAGGTGAGGAGGTGGAGCTTCTGAGCAGTGATGGGACCCAGCAGTGATGGGACCCTAGTGACAGAATAGCATCCCTTCCTCTTTCTAACTCCTAAGCACCCTTCAGGTGCTGGGGACTGTGGGGACCATGACAGGACAACTCCCTCCCAGACCCCCTTTCAGACACCCACCCAAGTCTCCACCAACCCTTGCTGTCGCTACCAGCCCTGCACAGTTCTGGAAACAGTGTCCCTGGAGTGGTCACTGCTTTCTTGTGTGTCCAAAGTTTCCTGGAGTAGGTGCCTTTTATTTAGGATCTAAAGTCTGTGGGTGGATGGCAAAGAATCTCCAATCAGGGGGAGCAGTATATCCCTTACGTGACCCCTGACAGCTGTGGTGTGGTGTGGCGCATGGCAAACGTGACCTGTTGTTACAGTGTGGAGGTGCACAGACACGGAGGGCCCAAATGCCCAAGGGCTGCATCAGGGAGCACGTGGTTGAGGTGCTTTTCACTATGTGGACTAACTCATTCTGGGTCATGGACGCCAGCATCCCAGGTCACCGGGCCTGATGGGGACACTGAAGTCTGGGTGGGGAGTCTCACTGGTCTCTCTCCCCTCCACAGCTCTAGTCTAGGATGGGAGGCCTGTGGAGGGCCAGTGGAAGGTGGCAGATGGGAAAGGGGGGCTTACCTGCAGTGAGGGATGTTGAAGGCCGTGGCCAGAGGCTTTGAGGCTAGCTGGGTCAGGAGTAGGAGCCAGGTGGCTGGAGGGTAGGAGGGGCATCCAAGGACCTTCTGTATACGGTGCTGGCAAGCTGTGGGCCCTAGGGCAGGGCCTCTGTGGGTCTCAATTGGAAGTTAGCAATCCTAGGGCAGGTGGACTCCAGGAGACAGGCGTGTACTGTTGGTCACACTCGGAGAATGGCACCCTGCCCTTGGGGCCGAGGGAATCAGGGCTTCACAGGCCATGTCATAGTCCTGAGACCTAAAGCCTTGTCTATCGCTGGGCCCTCCAGGGCCAAGTCCAGCCCGTGGACAACCTAGACACAATGTCTGTCACCTTCACCCAGGAGTGTCTGTCATGCATGTCACCTTTACCCAGGTGTGAGGGGTGCTTTCCAGCAAGGTGGTAAATTCATAAAACTATCTCTGTGGGAACAGTGCTTAACACAGCCTTGCTATGCAAGCTGTGCTTAGGAAGGAGTGTCCAGAGCAGGGTTCCCATGTTACAGTGAGCGATCAGAGGGTCAGAGACTTGCAAACCCATGCCTTGGCGCTCCAGCTCTGAGGACGGGAGTGAGATGATAACTAGGGTCTGTCCCCAAAGTCACCTCTCCTTACTGGGCACATGATGCCCTGGCAGGAGGGAGACCCTGAGGGTATGGCTTTCCTTTGCCCTGGACCAAAATTCTCTGACGGAGCAGACACAGACTTTAGTGAGCACAGGAGTTGGCTGAGTGGCACCTGGGACCCCCTCGCACCCCCCACCCAAATCATGTTTCCCATTCTCACATGTTTCGTGAACCTGGGACCTGAGTGCCCCTCCTCCCCGGGGGAGCCTGTCCCTGCGCCCACCTCACCCCATTTGTGGTGTCATCCTAGAGTTAAGCCCTGCCCTTGCCCCTTCCAAGGCACAGCACGCATGCCTCCGGAAACCTCTTGTGGAAAATGCAAACTCATGATGATTTTGTGTGTTGACAAATATTATTCGTTTCTCCAAAAAAGGCTGGTGTGGTGGGGAGGGGCTGGCAGGGAGAGGCGATCAGATGAATCCATCAGGGCCCCTGGCTCAGGCCCTGCACACATCTGTGTTCACAGGTGTGTGCGCGTGTGCATGTGTTTGTGCATGTTGTATTTGTGAGCATGTGTGAACACACGTTCCCACATACACGCACAAGCATGAGAACTGTACTGTGCACATGTGTGTACTTGTATGAGTGTGCAATGTTGTATGGGCAGGGCACGAGGAGGCCCCCTCATGCTGGCCTCTTGGCTGCTACGTGGTCCTGGCTTTCTCATCTGCAAAGTGAAGGTAGGGATGTTCCCCAAGGAGAGCTTGTGACTGTGGAGTCACATTCCAGGGTCAGAGGGTATCCAGTGGCTCCAGCCTTGGGAAGTCCCTCAGAGGAGATCCTATCGACGTGGCTCATGCTACCTAAGACAAGAGGGCCTGAAGGGGTCTGCTGATGAAGCCAATGGCAGAGCAACCAGGCCCTCTGATTTGTGTTCACCTTCTTGGCGACCGCATGGGATATCTCCAGGATGGATGCTGCGGCTGAGGCCAGCTGTGTAGACAGATGGGCAGTCACTATCAGCCAAGGAAGCAGGGGCCCAGCTCCAGGACACACATAAGGCTGGCTGTGGCCAAACCCCAGGCCCAGTGGAGGGCACGAAGAGCCAGTTCCCTGGACCTTGGATGCATGCACAGTAACCTTTTCATCTCTAAAAGATCTAGAAGTTTCTGTAAACTACTTTGTTCTTAAAGTCTAGATCCCTTCTCATGTGGGCAGGGTGGCCCTTGCAGATGTCTGTTTCCTGCCATAGGTATGCGACATGGCTGAAGTCTGGTCTCTGGACCTGCCAAACGCAATGCTTGGTGGCACCGACTTCTATTCACCCTTGATGATGGATGGGGTGTGGGCTGGAGGGTTCCAGCTCTGTGGGACCTCTGTTCCCTAGGCTATGGAGGAGCTAAGGTTCTGGTGACTGGACAGTGAACAAGAGGCCAAAGGAAAGGATCTGGCAAGCAGGGGTTTCCACGAATGAGCACAGGAAACGCAGGGACAACGTGGACTCAGGCTCAGACCTGGCCTAACATCCTATCTCCCCCTTTATTGGCTTAGAGATGCTGGGTAGTGGCCCTTTTTCCTGGGCCTCAGTGTCCTCATCAGGAAAGTGGGGATAATGGCCCTACCTTCAAGGTTTGTTGGAAGAATCAGAGTCAACACATGTGAATGTTCAGAGCAGCTGGCATCCCCACTGCAGCCTATGGCACCCATTGCTACCCCAAACCCATGGTAGCCAGCTCTGGGATTCAGAGTTGGCAGCAGGGCCAAGTCCACCCTCCCCACCTGAGCCTGTGGGCCTGGACAGAGAGACCAGATACGGGGTCTAGCAAGGACACCAGGCAATGAAGAGCCTGAAAAGCTCAGAGGTGCAGCAAGAGTGGGGACGTGTGGGGAGTACAGTATCAGAGGGGACATATGGCATGGGTGAGCCTAGGGGGTAGGCACTCTGCCCTGGACCTAGACTGAGGGCTGGACTCCAGGTGCCAGGAGCATCCATGGACCCAGCCCACCCTGGAGCAGTCACAGTCAGAATCATGTAGAAAATCCTCCTAGATAAGGGAATGAGACAGATGAGTGGACTTGAATATTTAATATCATTAAGCACCTTGTAGGGTAAAGGTGATGTTCTTCATATAGAAATTATAAATAATGAAAAATAAGCATTTAGAAAAAGTTGTGCTGGCCCCTGGGAACACGGCCAGGGAATTCTTTGGTTGAGCAGAGGGCAAGGTCTTTTAGGTCTGGGTCTGTCAGAGCCCCCGGAGGTCATCTGCCAGGAAGGCCAACAGGTAGCGGCTGACATGCCTATCAATGATGACAGGTGAGAAGCCGAGGATACGCCGAGCCCCTGGCAGCACCTTGGGGTCTGGAAGACAAGGGGGGAGGAAAACCTTTAAGATCCAGCTGTGAAGGGGAACTCTGTTCTGCCTGGCTGGGTCCCCTGGGAGCTGGAGCAGGCTATCGCTCCCTCCCATTCATCATCTTGGTGTTTGGGTCAAAAGACAAGAATTTGGGCAGACTCTGGAGCCCACAGGCCTTCGGTGTGCAGGGCCATGGGGGTGTGGACCTGGGCCCCATGCCTACAGGCCATGGAGTGACAAACTCAGACATCACAGAAAACAGGAGGTGAGGCAGGGCTGGCTGCACTGCACTACGCTGCAGCTGTTGGGTCTCAGGTGGGCTGCTGTGTGCCAGGCCTGTGACACTATGGGTAGAAAGACCCGAGGCACCAGGGTAGGTGACCTGCTTAAGGGTACCATATGGCTCAAACTCACAGGTATGGCAGGGCTTTCTAGCTCCCAGACCCCAAGTTGCCCCTTCCTTCCAAAGCTCCCCACTCTCTGATGCTGGAGGGAAGCAGGGGCCACCAAGGGCTGGGCGGGGGGGTGCAGGGGCTTCCACACTCAATTCCTCATGAGCCCTGTGAGGGGTCCTGATACCATCCCACTGCATAGCTGGGGAAACTGAGGTGGGCAGGGCTCAGAGTCCTCTCCTGGTGACCCTGGTCAGTGGCAGAGCCTGGGTTGGAGCCCTGTTCTCCCTGGGTCTCTTGAGGAACTATCTGCACCCACCTGGAGGGCAGCAGTAGAGAAGGAGGGCCAGTCCAGCAGCCAAGCCAAGGCCTGCCAGGAAGCTCATGGGTCCTGGGGAGAAACAAGTGTGAACAGGCCCCTGTGCCAAGACAGCAAGTGCCTGAGCTGCCCCTTCACTAAAAGAAAGCCAGGAATGGAGCCCGACCTGGGATGGAGTACCCCTGGGACAGACAGAGCCTTGGGAGGTGGGGAGGAGAGAGAGTGAGAGAGAGAAAGAGAGAGGGAGAGAGAGGGAGGGAGGCGGCGGAGGGCGTTACCCCTGTCGCTCAGCTCATGGCTCTCGCTGCCCCAGTCGAGCTCTGTGGAATCTGAGTTTTCTGGAAACAAAATCACAGAGCACGGTTAGTAGTGGGCCAGGCCCGAGAGCAAGGTGGTCATCCCCATGGGAAACGCAAGGCCAATGCCTCTTCCTAAGGCCACTGGGCCCTCATATGGCTCCACGCGCCAAGCCAGGCCATGGCAAGTCAGCTCCCTCATGGGGGTCTTCTACTTTGGTCCACTTCCTGTGACATCATTCCTGTCAGCCACAGGGCACCAAAACCAGCATGAATGGCCATCATCCAGAACCTGCTGCTGGCACTGTGGTGACTGTCTCACCAGGTGTAGCTGGGCCAGGGCTTCTCCCAGACCTCCTTGCAGTTCTCTCCAGGAAACCTGTCTTCTGGACAGGCCTAGGGTCATCTAGGAGCTGCAGAGGTCCTTTACCTTCAGTAGGGGCATGGCAGGGCCCCAACTACATTCCAGAAGACCCCTGGAACACTCATGGCTGGGCTGAGAGGGCCTGTTCACTCTGCCCTCAAGTTTCCACACCAACCCTGCGAGGCCTGGGTTGAACCACCTCATCACTCTGGTTCGGGGCAGTGGCTCCTCCTCCTCCAGCCCCAAGTATAGAGGCCTCAGAAGCTCAGAAGACCTCATACCCTTGGGACCCACATGACCTAGGGGTACACTGTCCAAGGGACAAATATCTCTAAAGCAACATGCACGAGACTCTAACTGGCCATCTGCACCCTAGAATGCTCCACAGAAATCCCCATATGGGCTGTGGACGAAGGTGGACACAACCTCAATGTCCACCATGAAGCCAGCGAACACCGAGCTGGATGCCCTGGGAACACCACGCAGCTGTGAGGACAGGGCTGCTGTCAGCACAGACATGGAGAGACCCCTGTGGTAAACGAGATTAGGAAAGGAAGGAGGAGCAGATGCACGGGATGCTGGCCTCTGCCAAATGGCAAGAGAAGAAGGGACAGACTGAAAGAGTGGGAAAGAAGTGGGGGACAGAGAGAGAGAGAGAGAGACAAAAGAAGAAAAGCAGAGATAGGGAGAGGTGGAGAGAGAGAAAAATAGACACAGAGAGAGTGGGAGAGAGGAGGGGCAGAAAGACAGAGACAGACAGAGAGAGATCTGTGTTGTGGTGATTCTCTCCCTGCAGGGGCAAGGAAGTAGGGGATGTCCAGGCCTGGGCCACTATGGACTCAGATGGGCACTGATGATGGGCACACCATCAACGGTCAGCTGGGGTTCCCTTGGGCCTTGTGTGGAGCATCAGTGGTGGTGGTGGGACTTACGCAGGGCGTGGCGGCTGGGCAGGCAGCTGTGCAGGGGCTGGGCATGGATGTACAGGGCCCGGTAGAATTCCTGGCAGTCTCGTTCACTGCTTCGCTGCAGGTGGCTCAGGAGGTCACAGAGTCGTAGGCGCAGGGATACCTTAGGGTTCCGAAACTGGAGGAGGAACAAACAGCAGGCTGGAAGAGTCAACTCTGGGTCAGGCCAGGGTGCCCCCAGCTGCAGTGTCCTCATATGTCAGAAAGCCCACAGATGGCAGGGCCACATGGATGTGGCCTGCCACAGTCAAGGGCAGCACTCCTTGGGTGGAGGCAGGTGGGAAACTGAGACCAGGAGAGCTCACAAAGAAAGCACAGGACAGAGGACATCCTAAGCAATGAGACTTAGTGTGGCTTCCCGTGTGACTGCAGTAAGTGGCTTCAACCCTCTGAGACTTGGTTTCTTCATTTGTAAAAAGGGAATAATAAACCCACACGGTAGGATCGTTACAGGGAATTAACGAAGTCATGGCATCTGTGATAACTTCTATTAATTTTCAGTCTGTAAGAATGTGCTTCAAGGATCTAAAAATCAGCTGAGAAAGGAATTGGCTCTTCTGATGTGCTCAATGGAGGAACATGTGGTGGGTGGGTGGAGGGCTTGGTGTTAGTCAGAGGACAGGGCCCAGGAGTCTGTGGCCTGGTGCTTCCCCCTGGTGGCCGCGTACATGGCTACAGGGAACCCCAACAGTGTGACTAGAGCAAACAGATGGGCAGCAGGTGCCTCCTGTTTGTGAGGAAGGAAATGCGTAGTGGTTCCCTTTCAATTGTAAAAACATCTAAAAGTTTTCAAAATTTTAAAGATGAGCCCGGTGTGGGGGCGTATGCTATAATCCCAGCGGCTCAGGAGGCTGAGGCAGGAGGATTGAGAATTCAAATTCAGCCTCAGCAACTTAATGACGCCCTAAGCAACTTAGCAAGACTCTGTCTCAAAATAAAAAATAAAAAGGGCTAGGATGTGGCTCTGTGGTTAAGTGCCCCTAACCTTAAAAACGTACATTAGACTTTTAGTTACAATATGAGTTTGAGCTCATCACTTTAAATTATTTGTGACTTTCCTAATACAGGCAGCATCTGAGTCTGTGGCAGGCCTATGTTGGCTCTAGTTCTGTCCTGACCAATTTTGCCTGTTCTAGGAGAGGCCCCCAAACCTCAGGACAGCCCTGCAAGTGGCATTGTGACCCCTCCACACCAAGTGAGAGAACTGCAGCTCCAAGAGGGGAAGGGACTCATTCAGGATCACCCAGTGGAGAAGCCAGGGGCAGGACCCACACTCCAAAGGTCTTGTGGGTCTCTGGCACTAGCTTCCCAGCCCTCCAGTCCTGGGGACTGCTGCCAGGGAGTGGACGGTTCAGGGTAGGACCTGGAGCTTAGGTCAGGGCATATCCAACTCTCAGCCAGCATCCCTGAAACCTGGGGCACCCCTGAGGGTCCCTTAGCCCCAGAGGAGCTGAAGCAGGACTAGGCCTCCTGGGACAGAGCTCAGGAACTGCATCTTAAATATCATACCCAGCAGAGCCAGTGTGGTGCATCTACAGCTCTGAGAAGACCAGTGTGCAACCTGAGATGGGTGACCCTGGGCACGTGACAAATTCTTGGACCTAAGCAGCCTCCTCTGTAAAACCGTGATGATTGCGGCTACTTGCAGGAACTCTCGTGCCCATGAACTATTTATCTGGCTCAGGTGAACCAGTCCACAGCACAGCCTGTGAGTACCCACTTCAAAGATGGGAAAGCTAAGGTGCCAGTGGGATCAGCCTCTCTCAGCACTGCTAAACAGGGCAGAGTGAGCCAGCACCTGTCTTCCTGGAGCCTCACTGACCACCTGATGGGCCGGCCTTCCAGGCTCACACATGCAAAACATAAATGAAGAGAAAAAGAAGCAGGTCTTAGCCCACTTTGAATCTCTGGAAGACGGAAGATGCAGTGAAAAAGCCACTGTGAGGCACCAGGGTGATGCCAGGCCTGGACTCCTGATCTTTCTCTCCCCAGCCCCAACCTCAATCCTCCCCTCACGGTCTTCTGCTGTCATTCGCTATTGCATGTCACTTCCTATACCCCTTCCACGACTCTGGAAGGGGCTGCAGATGGTATGTCACAGGAAGAGACAGGCAGAGGGCTGATATAATGAGTCAGTTTTGGGTCACTCCAAAGAGTTTTGGGCTTGGGAAACCCTAGTGCCCAGGCCCAGGTGTGTCACATGTGAGCTACCCTGAACAATCTGTGTGGCATCTCCTGAGAAGATGACCTAGAGTGCTAGCTTCTCCCAGGCTGGAAAGGAAGGGAAACTGAGAGGCATCTTATGCACCCCCACCCTCACCTCCTCAGCACCTTTTCGGCCTCCTTATTGGTGAGGATCTGGGGGTAGTAGCGATTTAGCTGAAGGATGATCCTGTCCACCTGCTGCTCACTCAGGCGTCCTTGGACTGTCAGGAAAGGTGTGTCCTGCACCAGCCGGTCACAGTAGGTCTGATCTGGAACAGATACAGATAGCACAGGACATGAGCTAGTATGGTCCCCAGAAGGACCAGGGACAGCACCCTTACTACAGGCTGTGGGAGAGTGATGCTCTCTAGAGGACACACTTGCAGGGTCACAGATATCCCACTCTGCCTAGTGGGTATCACATGCAGGGAGAACAGCTCCCAGCCTGCCCATCCGTCCTGCCAGAAGATGGAAGTAGCAAGTACAGCAGGAACCCAGAAAGCGCTGCGTTCTCTGGCCCATTTCCTATGCCTAAATTTTATAATAGAACATAAACTCATAGAGGTGAAGAATCCATTTCCCATGGGGCCATCCACAGGGCCTTCTGGAACTAGTCAGGGTCTGGAGAGGCTATAGGCAGCTCAAAAAGGCCCAGGGGCTATGCAGCAACTCCAGCCACACAGATGCAGAAACACAGGGCTGGTGGGGACGGGGCTGGCATGACCATGGCACAAAGCTGTCTGACAGGCCTTAAGAAGCTCACACCAATGACAAACCAGTGAGCCTTCCCAGAGAGCTGGGGATGCTTTGCCTCTTTTCTTTCAGAATCACCATTATCATCCTTGTTGCTCCATCTTCTCCATTAAGAACCAGACCAAACTTTACTGTGTATATGAACAGACCACAGTGAACCTCACCTTTATGTATATTTACAAAGCACTAATTTAAAAAAAGACTATAAGCCGGACATGGTGGTGCAGGCCTATAATCCCAGTGGCTTAGGAGGTTGAGGCAGGAGAATTGTGAGTTCAAAGCCAGCCTCAGCAACTTAGCAAGGCCCGAGCAATTTAGCAAGACCCTGTCTCAAAAAATAAAAACAAAAAAAGGGCTGGGGATGTGGCTAAGTGGTTGATCATGACTGGGTTCAATCCCCAGGACCAAATAAACAAAGGAAATAGAATAAAGATCAGTAGAGTAGAGGAAAAGGAACAGAGGAAGATAAGAGGAGAGAGAAAGGTATTACTGGGGACTGAATTAGAGCAAATTATATGCCATGCTTGTATAATTATGTCAAAATGAACCCTAAATTTATATATAACTAAAATGAACTAATGAAAAAAAGAATGTTCGGGGCTGGAGTGGTGGCTCAGCGGTTTCGGCACTTGCCTGGCAAGCACGAGGACCTGGGTTCAAACCCCAGCACCACATACACAACTGAATGTTGGAGCAACTAAGGCCATGTGAAAAACTCAATAAAGTTATTTCTCTCTTTCTCTGTCTTTCTCACTGTCCCTCTCTCTTAAAAAAAAAAAAAAAAAGAATGCTTCATGGAAATACAGGTCTTTAAAGCTAAGGGGTGGTGTGAAGGTGGCAGGCATAGGGAACACAGTATCCCTTTGGGGACTGTGAACTCTTGTCCCACTGACCCACGTACACAGGCTGGGGGCAGGGTATGAAGCTTTATAGGAGTATATATATAGATATAGATATATTTTTTTTTAAAGAGAGAAGGACAGCGAGAGAGAGACAGAGAATCGATTTTTTTATTGAGTTTTTCACATGGCTTTCGTTGCTCTGACACTTAGCTGTGTACATGGGTGCTGGGGTTTGAACTCTTGTACTTGCGCATGCCAGGCAAGCGCCGTAACCGGCAAGCCACCGCTCTAGTCCCGAATATATTTTTTAATATATATATATGATTGAGGTTAGGTTAATAGCAATTCAAATTAAATTGAGGATATTAAATCTTCATGTTTGCGTATGTCTGGAATACACACAAAAGGAAATAAGGGAATCAAAGTGTGTTACTACAAAAAATGGACTAAATACAAAAGACAGCAATAGCGGAGGAAACAAGGGTCAAAAAATCCACAAGACGTATAGAAAACAAATGGCAAAATGGCAGAAATAGGCTATTCCTTATCACCAATTACTTTTTTTTAAGAAAGAGAGTGACAGTGAGAGAGAGAGAAAATCAATTTTTTTTTAATTTAGCTTTTCATCTGGTTTCTGTTGCTCTAATATGTAGTTGTGTATATGGTGCTGGTTTCGAACCCAGGTCCTTGCACATGCTAGGCAAATGCTGTAACTACTGAGCCACTGCTCCAGCCCCACCAATTACTTTAAATGTAAATAGGTTAATCTCTCTAATCGAAAGACATAGATTAAGCTGGGCACACTGGCACATGCCTGTAATGCCAGGTGCTCTGGAGGCTGAGCCAGGAGGATTGAAAGACTGCCAAGTTTTGAGGCCAGCTTCCGCAACTTAGTGAGACCCTGTCTCAAAATAAAAAAAGGGTTGGGAACGTAGCCAAGTGTTAGACCACCCCTGGGTTCAATCTCCAATAAAACACACACACATGCACACAAAGGAATTGCATAGACACTGAGAAGATGTACAATTGGTCGATAGGCACATAAAAACTCTCAACATTACTAATCATCAGGGAGATGGAAATCACAACCATGCTAAGATAGCACTTCATACTATGCATGAGGACAGCTGCATATTAAAAGAACTAGTGTTGGGGAGGATGCAAAGAAGTTCAAACACTTGTGCACTGCTGGTGGAAACGTAAAATGGTGCAGCCACTGCGTAAAACGGCATGGCAGCTTCTCGAAAACTTTAAAAAACAGAAATTTTAAGGAAAGACAGGGGTCATGGAAAGCTGACCAACCCCTGGTTTAGGGGAGATTACCTGAGAAGGGACACAAAGGATCAGAGTGATAAATGTGCTGTTTTGATTCTGTCAGGTTGATAGTTTTACAAGGGTATTGACATTTGTCAAAACTTATCAAACTGTTCACTAAAAACAAGTACATTTACTCCTAAGATTATACTTCAGTAAGGTTGACCTTTTACAAAATAAGGTCATCGTGTTCGAGAAAGCGGGCCCCTTCTCTGGTTTCATTCCTGGCGCACAGATTCAAGAGGCTGTTTTCCTCCCATCTCGGTTGAGCTGCTACTTCTTCCTGGCTGGTCTTTCTTGCACTAAATACTCCCGTCCCTGAAAGTAGCCGTGCGGGGGTGGGAAGAGCCAGCAACTCAGAGATGTCCTCCAGGCCCTCACAGTGTGAGCGCAGGGGCTGCATTCACCAAGTAAACCCACAAACACAGCCTTACCCCACGAACGAACACTTGTTCTCTACGGAACAATGGGGATGGGGATGCCCTGGTTCACAGCCACTGCCTCTGCCAGGTCCACGCTTTGGTGCATCAGCCTCGCCACCATTTGCCTGAGCCATCACCATGGCGACAGAGGCAGCCAGGGACTAGGAATGCTGGATGAACCCAACATCCTATGTGGAAGATGGACTTGCCAGCAGCCCCATCACAGTGAGGCAGCTAAGCACAGGGTCGCCCTGTGACCTGCCAAAGTCACTTGGCCAGGCGTTGGACAGTCTGGCTCCCTCTCTCATTGCAGAGCGAAGATGAAGCTGAGCTGCATGGAGCAATGCCATGTGCTGGGCATGCTGTTGGCTGTACGTCTGCCTATAACCTGCATACTTCCACCAGCTCTGCACAACCACCACCCTTGTTCTCAGAGAAACTGAGGCAAAGCAAGAAGATAAGGTATCTGTTCAAGACTGCGGTCAGCTAGGAAGTGACAGAGCCAAAGTCAGAACCCAGGCACAGTAACATATGGATCACTTCCTGGCATCCAGATGTTTTGCCTCTTTCATTAATATACAAATTAACTGTGTAACTGGCTTTATGGGTCTGCTCCCTGCCAGAGAAACACTAAGCCTGCCTATCCAGAGCTGTCTCCTCAGTGAGCCCTGTGCTGTGTACTCAGGGCCAACCACACAGTAGGTACTCACTAAGGAGTTCTGGAATTAATGGGTTCTGGTCCAAGGCCTAAGGGTGAGGTCTGTTGGTGGCCAGCTGCCAATGTCCTGTAGTGGCCTCCTCCCGCCCTGCAAGCCACTAAACCCAATAGGGCTTCCGCTGCCCACAAGCCATGAGTCACAGAAGCCCTGAGTCACCTGGCATGGGCGGCATAGCCCATGGGCTGAGGCTGGCTGCACAGCTCCAGGCTGGGCTTCCTGCAGTTCTTGTGAGCTGTGCATGCAAACCACACAGGCAACCACTGGAAGCACAAAAAGACACATGCAGGGCCCCTGCCTCAGTGCCAGGCCCTGGTAAACAAGGCCAAGACTGTCTTCATAGGATAAAGGAAGATGGATTACTCTTCAAAAAACCCACACACTTTGCCAAGGCCCACCCACATCCTACCCTTTCTGTCCAACTGATGCCAGGCCCATGAATTTCACTCTTGTCAAAGCAGCCTGAACTCTTTCTCCTCAGTCCAGACCAAAGCCCTCCACCTGGCATTTGGGGCCCTAGGGCATCAGGTCCCACCTGCTCTCTCTTAGTCACCACCAGACCCCTGAGCCCTCCTGCCCCCAACTATGCCACACTATCCAGGATCTGTGCCCAAGCCACAGATCTGTGCCTCATTGTCCTCCACCCACAAGGCCTTCCTGAGTTCCTTCAGCCCCACCCTACTGGGGTTCAGATACTTGGGCACCAACCTTCCTTTCGAATCTCTTCCAGAAGCCCCTCTTGTTGGGACAGCACCCAATTTATCTATTTATGCTATGGAATGATCAGTCACTCCATAGCATATCACAAGGCAGGTAACTTCAGTTAAACACCTGCCCTGGGCAGACACTGTTCTCAACATTTCTGCAGACATCAGCTCATACATGCTTGAAGCTTGTGAGAAGTGTCTAAAGCCACAGCAAGGAGATGATAGGAAGAAAAGGTACAGTGTTTCCACAGTCAGAGTCTTGAGGACCCCTGCCTGGCTGTGGCCTCTCAGTTGGAGGGTCCCTTCATCAAGAAGCCTTCCCCAGCCCCCTGCTCCCCTTGGAGTGGGCCACCTCAGTCTCCAGTGAACCCAGCCCCTATGATGGCCCCCTGGAGGCCAACACAGGTTTGAGCTGTGTGTTTCATGCATCCTAATGAACTTGCTAAAGGAGCTGGGGTACTCAGAGTGCTGGGGTCAGGCTCTTATTCTGCCTCTGCCATTGACCAGCAGAATGGCTTCAGGCACCTGCCCATATGCAGACATGATATTCCACATGTCTCCATATGGACATTCTGGACAAAAAGTACCCAATACAGATCCTAGCACACAGCAGGTACTCAGGAATGGCAACCACAAATAAGAGTTTGTGGCGATGACAAAGGGTAGCAGGTGGCAGCTGGGGTCTCTTCTGGCCTGGTGTCCTGGAAGTTACTAGGTTTCAGCTAGTCCCTATTTTTGTGGAGGACTCAGGCCCAGACTCTAGTGAGTGCAGAGGACGGTAGAATGGAGACTTCTGGAGCCTCACATGGTGGAAGAGGGAGACCCTTAGAAACAAGGTGTGGCATCTGGGAGCCCCCACATTCCCCAACTGCTCTGCCATTGGCTCATCACGCTGGTGAATTTCTCTCAGGAGAAAGTCCACAAATCAGTGAGATGAGCAAGAAGGTGGGTGGGTCCCCTGACATAGAGGCCCTAGGGGATGGTGGAATGGCTGCCTGGAACCACTAAGTCTGGAACACAGATGTCTTCGCAGAAGGAGTTCAGCATCTGTCTCCGATTTCCCTAGGCCTGTCCGGATTAAGGGGGTGCGGCTTCAGCGCCGCAAACCCAGAGGGAGCGGAAAGTGCTAGAATCCCACAAGTACCACACACTGCCCAGAAACGCAGCGCCCGTCCTGTCCCTTCATCCGGGTGGTTGCGGGCATAAGCATTATCTCCCTGCCAGAATCAATGCAGCCCCGGGGGAGTACCACTTCCTATCTCAAGACCCTATCCCATTCCGGGACGCCTCTCCAACCCCCAGATGCTCCGACCGTGGCCGAGCATCTGCGCCCGAGCTCACCTGTGGTCTCTGCCTCCTCTGTACCGCACCTGGCGCCCCGCCCTCCGTGCCTGAAGACCCCCAGCGCCCACCGCCGAGCCGCCGCAGAGCCCAGGAGAACCCCCCAACACGCGCGCGGCTGCACCCGCGCTGCCGCTGGCAGATGACGACCAAGGTCATTCAGCTCTTGCCTCTGGCCTGGCCCTGCGCCCACCTGTCATGGCGGCGGGCACCGCCGTCTGCCCCTCTGTCCGCCGCCCGGCCCACCGGCTCCGGTGACCGCCGCCCGCAGGCCGGGCCCTAAGCCCCGCCCGTTCCCGCTGAGCCCAGCCAGAATGCTACGGCGACGTCCCGGCTAGCTCTAAACCCCGCCCTTCGCCGAGCCCCGCCTCCTCGCCGTCCTGGGCTAGGAAGCCTCCAGGGAGCCTTAGCCCCGCCCCTTCCTACTAGGCCACGCCCAGGATGCCTCCGCTACGCGCAGCGTGGATTCTAAGCCACGCCCCTTAATCGAAACCCGCCCCTTGAAGTCCTGGGCCACGGCGCTGCCTGGACTACTGAGCCCCACCCCTCGCTCAACCCCGCCCCATAGCCGGCACCGCCCGGAGCCCCGCCCCCACAGCGTCGTTTACGTCGCGGTGAAGCCCTGAATAACTCTCCCCTTTGGCCCCACCTCCCATTCAAGTCCCGCCCCCAGCAGTACTCTCCAAAAGCCGACCAGCGCCTGCCTGGCTGCAAGTCTTAGCTGTTCCAGCGAACCTAGGTGGTGCTAGCCTCTGTCTGACGCGCAGCTCCGCCTCTGGCCACCGCACCTACCTTTGGGATTAGGAACCTGAGACTCAGAAGACATGATTTACCCAAGGTCATGCAGGCGGTCAGTCCAGGGGCAAAAGGTCCATGGGCATCCAGTAGCCCCCAGAGGTTAGCCAAAGTGAATAGGGCTTGAACAGTGACATTACCCCAGTCCAGGGTACCTTGATTGGATAGCTTCTTACGGGACACCCAACTGTAAAAGAAAACACTGGCCTGGCCTTGTGGCCCCAACTGGGGAAATTAACCTGCCTGAGCCTTAGTTTCCCAAACTATAAAATCTTTATAGTTATATAAAATCTTCATAACATAAGTGCTGAGACTGGGTGGGAATATGGGGGCTCCAGATGCCACCCACCTTCAGAAAACCCAATCCTGGCCCCTTCCAGAAAGGCCAGCATTCCACCTTCACATCTGCTCCTTCACACCCAGGACTGTACTTGGTGTGTTGGGGTTAATGAAACTGAGGCTTGAAGCAGTCCCTTGCCCCAAGTCTAGCAGCCAGGATGGGGCCTCCCAAGTGCAGGCTGCTGCTCTTCAGTAATCCAGAATTTGTACAAGATTTGGTCCAAAGACCCCACTCCAACTCACAGGTACTCTACACCCTGTACCCCTCAGATGTGACCTCCAGGCCTGCAGGGACATAAGGCCTCTGCTGGAGCAGGACAGCTTCAGATGCATAAGGGGGCTGCTAGACCTAATGCCTACCCCCACAGGCTTCAGGTGGGTATAGGCACCCCAGGTGTCCAAAGGGAGGCCCTGGGCACTCTCCTTTCCCAGGTTGAGGGTGAAGGTGGGAAAAATGTTGCAGCCTCCCTTCTGACTGGCTCCTGCTGGCTGCAACTGTTTGGACTCCAAGGGAAAGTGAACTCCTACAGATTGAGAGGGTTGGAGTCCTAGACCTTCACTGGCTTCTTAGACACTACAGGTCTCATATGGTGGCCAAATATGGTGATCCTCCTCATATGGGGAGGACCTTGATCACCCTGTGCAGAATTCTATGCCATTTGAGATTGCCCTTCATCTCCTGGAGAACAACTGAAAACCCTGCCCTTGGACATTATCAGAAAAACCAGATCTGGACAGTAGTCACAGTCCATAAAAACAGACTTTATTCAGGTCTATTGCAATAGGGGAAGAGACCTCAGTGTAGAATGGGGCTCAAGCCAGGCACCATGGCACATGCCTGTGATCCCAGTGACCCAGGAAGCTGGACTATTGAAAATTAGGGGCCAGTCTCAGAAATTTAGGAAGACCGTGTTTCAAGATAGAAATATATAAAAGACTCGTGAGTGTAGCTCAGTGGTAGAGCGTGCTTGGGTTCAGTCCGCAGTAACATGTGCACACGTGCACAAAACACAGCACAGCAGGACTAAATATTGAGTACACCAAGGATGGGGAGTGGAGTGGGGGATTTATAGTCAAGGAACAGTGACAGCGCCTGGGCTGGATGGTGGATGGAAAATTCCTCAAAGGAGACACCAAGAGTAAGAGGGATTCTAGATAAATGAACTGTTAGGTCTGCATGTTCCCAACAAACCCGAGTTGAAATTTAGTCTTCACTGTGAGGTATTTAGAGGTGGGACCATTAAGATTAGGACTCTGTAACTGGAGCGGTGGCTCAGCGGTTACCGCACTTGCCTAGCATGCGCAAGTACGCAAGTTTGAACCCCAGCACCACGTACACAATGAAGTTTTGGAGCAACGAAAGTCACATGAAAAACTAAATAAAATTGATTCTCTCTTTCTCTCTCTCACTGTCCCTCTTTCTTTAAAAAAAAAAAAAAATTAGGACTCTGCCTTCCGAATGGATGAATCCATCATGTGGACGAATGGGTTATTGAGGGAGTGGCCTTGTCATAAAAACAAGCCTGCACTGTGTCACCATGTCATGGTCTCCACCAAGCCCCGAATCACCATCCTAAGAGCTATGCTCTGGAACTAAACAGACTATATGCTCTCTAAATTACCCAGTCTATGGTATCCAGTTACAGCAACAGAAAATGATCTATTGACCTAATAGGATTCTTGCTGAGGGCAGGCCAGGGCAATCAGACACCTGGGTGTGATGGTGGAAGAGGAACCTGATCAGTTGTCAAGGGAGGGTGGTGGATGGCTATTGTACAAATGACTTAACAGCTTTCTTTGCTCAACCTGGATTTAACAAGGAAGTGCACAGATGGGCCTAGAAGAAGGTGAAAGAGCCCAAATAAAGTTAGATCAGGCAAAGAATTGTCAAGGTCATAGATGCCAGGGCCCTGACACCCCTGCCCCATTTTGTCACCATGACAGCTTTGTCTGATCAGAAAGCAAACACAACTTTAAATTGCATAAGGAAACTCGTTCCCTTGTGAGTTCTTCTCACTGGGCAGGTGGGGACTTCCCTGATTTTCACTGGATCAGTCCTCTCCTTACTCCAGGCTCTGCTCACCTGCCCCTTCCAGGGTAGCACCTTTTGGCCCTCCCTACCAAGTACATCCCACATCCAACCCCACTCCCACCTCTGTGACCACCACCCCCATTTCTTTCCTGGAAGGTGGTAGCCACCTTCTCATTGGCTCCTCACCCTGTCCTATCCCCATAGCCTGCCCCCAGAGCCAGTCTCCACATGGGAGCCACAGGGGTTGTGACCCCAAGTTGGACTGTGTCCCCTGGGCTCACAGTCTTCCTGTTTTTCCAGCAGTCATCCCTGCCCTTTCCAAACCATTGCATGTGTTGTGCCCTCTACCCAAGATGCTCTTCCTGGCTCTCCCATCTGAAATCCTCCCTTATTTGGACTCCAGCCCAATGTCACCTCTTGGGCCTCCAAGTTTCTATTCTTCACATTGTTATCACTGTCTGACCTGATAATGGTTCCTCTACTGACCATGGAGCTACAGCATCCACTTTGCAAGGGCCAGCATGTGATAATGCACGTGAGCAGCACTGTTAATAGTTGGGGTGAGGGACAGGAGAGGAAGGACAGACACTGTAAGAGAGGGTGATGGGGCCAGGATGGCCTTCTCAAGAGGCTGAGGCTGAAGACAGGGTGTTCCCCAGCCAGGGATAGGGGGATATGGCCCCTGTGGGCTGCAGGAGACCCGTGTGGCTAGAGTTGACCATGACCATGCAAAAAAGGCAATGGGGGCGGCTGGAGTGGTGGCTCAGCTGTTTCGGTGCTTGTCTCACATGCGCAGGGACACGGGTTCAAACCCCAGCACCACGTACACAACGAAGTCTCAGAGCAACAGATGACACATGAAAAACTAAATAAAATTGATTCTTAAAAAAAAAAAAAAAAAGGCAATGGTGGGTGAGGAGGAGCGAGGACATCCTTCCCCCACACTCTCACATGACCAGGGGCAGCATTCATTCACTCAACAAAAGTCTCCTGATCATGCGCCCAACCCAGAGTCAGATCACAGGGGAGGCAGAGGTAGTCCTGCTTCCCCCATGGCCAGGGAACACACTAATAGGTGCCCATAAGTGCTACGAAGGAGAGTCAGAACAGCAAATGGTGCCTGGCAGGGCCACATGCCTCCAAGGTGGGGCACCAGTGATCACATCATTGTGTAGTCTCCTGTAGTGAACCAGGCTGTCCTGTGTGACCAGTGAGGTGGGCAGAGCTCTTGGCGTATAGCTTGAGACCAATGCTGGGTCTCAGAGTGATGAGGCTTCAGCCTTGTGCCTTTGGATATCTCGTTGGGGGGTGGGGTGGGGAGCCAGAGCCATGCAATTAGGATGCTCAAGCAGCCCGGTGGAAAGAACTGAGACCCCCAGCGAACTTCTGTGAGTGAGTCCATCACCCTGGAAGTGGATCCTCACTCCCCGAGAAGCCCTCAGATGACACCATACGTGGCTGTCATCTCATTGTATCATCACAGGAGACCCTGAGCCTGAATTCCTAACCCACCAACACTGTCAGAGGTGAACAGTGATTGTTGTTGGGTGTTTTATTTGTTTGTTTGCTGTTTTGTTTTTCAGGGTTGGGGGTGGAACTCAGGACCTCATGCATGCTAGGCAAGCACCGTACTGTTGAGCTACATTTGAGCAGAGACCTGGCTGAAGTGAGGTTGCTACATGGTATCTGGAGAAAAGTGTCCTGGAAGCAGTACACTCAGGAGCCTCAAGTCAAGAAATGACCTTTCTGTGCTTGAGGGACAGACAGTGTGATTGGACTGGAGTAAGGGACCATGACAGTAAGCAAGGGTAGGAAGTGACAGGGTAGACCGTGCGTGGTTATGCAGAGCTGGGGGAAGTCGGGCGCAGCAGAGCACGCCCGGAGACTCGGGAGGGTAAGGCAGGAGGATTGAGTTCAGTGCCAGCCTCAGCAACTTAGCAAGGCCCTAAATAATTTAGCAAGACCCTGTTTCAAAATTTAAAAAGGACTGGGGATGAGGCTCAGTGGTTAAGTGCCCCTGGATTCAACACCTGGGAACAAGGGAGAAAAAAAACATGAGCTGGAGGAGGGAGTGATGATCTACTCTGATTCATCTACCCTCTGATAAACAAAAGAATTGAAAGCAAGATTTCAAGTGTGTGTGTGTGTGTGTGTATGATGCAATAACCAAAAGGTGGAAATGTTCATCAATGGATGAATGGATAAATAAAATGTGGTCAGTGTGATCCATCCATACAGTGTAATATTATTCAGCCTTAAAAATGGAGAGCCAGGGGTTGGGGATTTAGCTCAGTGGCAGAGCGCCTGCCTAGCACGTGCAAGGCCCCAAGTTTGGTCCTCAGCCCTCAAACAAAAAAAAAAAAAAAAAAAGGAGAGCCAGGGGGCCTGGAGAGGTGGCTCAGTGGTACAGCACTTGCCTAGCATGCACAAGGACCCAGGTTCAAACCCCAGCACCACATTCACAGCTAAACGTTGGAAAAACAAAAACTGGATGAAAAAATAAAAATTGACTTTCTCACACTTTCACTTTCTCTCTCTCTTAAAAAAAAAAAAAAAAAAGAAAGGAGAGAGCCAGGTGTGGGGTAGCATATGCATGTAGTCCCAACTACTTGGAAGGCTGAAGCACGACAATCACTTGAGCTCATGAATTCAAGGCCAGCCAGGGCAATATAGCAAGACTCGTTCTCAAAAAGTTTACTGTTTCAGTTTCAGAAGATGAAAAGGGTGGAGATGGATGGTGTAGTGGCCACACATCTTATGAATACTTTATGTCACTGAACTGTGTATTTAAAAATGGTTGAACGGTACATTTTATGTTATGTGTACTTTACTACAATAAAAATAGCAATGCTGGGGTTGGAACAGTGGCTCAGCAGTTACGGCGCTTGCCTGGCATGCATGAGGACATGGGTTTGAACCTCAGCACCATGTACACAACGAAGTGTTGGAGCAATGAAAGCCACACTAAACACAAAACTAAATAAAATTGATTCTCTCTTTCTGTTCATCTCTCTTTAAAATACATACAAACAAAAACTCCACAATGCTAAAGCAGTGGTGTAGAAATGAGCTCTGGGGGGCTTGACTGGAGGCACGGAGGCCACTTTAATGGTCTAGATTAGAGGCTTGGGCTGGTGGCAAGTGTGGAGCTGGCTAGGAAGGGGAGACTGGGTGAATTTTGAGATTAAGCCAAAGGATTTGCTGAAGGATTGATGTGTGGTCTGAAAGGAAATGAAGAGCAGTGGGTTTTGGCCTGGGGGAAGGAGGGAGAAAGACTCAAGAGTTCCCTGGCCATTGCTGAGAGTGAGAAGTCTGAGGGCATTCACTGTCCCAGCACTGTGACTGCTCCACCAATAGATCATTGTCAGGGCCCAGGCCCAAAGGAACTGCCACACCCACTTCCTGTCTCCTGGGATGCTTCCTGTTGAAACCCAGCCTCCAAGCTCGATTTGAGACAGATTAGGAGAGATAGTAAAATAGCTAGGTAGTCAGGACCATGGGCCCCATTCAACCACACCTAGAAGCTGGACAGTAGAGAGCCATTAAAGGGCATGCTCAGGGCCTTCATATGCAAATGACCAGGAGGCTTACGGGTGGGAGCAACTCCTTTGTCCCAGAGGCAGGAAAAGAAGTGGGGGTGGACACAGAGGGGAACTAGGAAAGAGTTGCTCCCTGTTTTGCATAGATTTTAGCCAATGGTTTTGGTGCCCAGTTTCAATGCCAGTTTTACATAGAGTTTAGCCAATGATGTTGGTGCTTTTCTCAAAGCCTGCTTTACATGAATCTTAATCAAGGCTCACACCCAAACCAATATAAAGCCTGGCCTAATGTACATCAGATGGTATCCTGCTTCCAGGTGCCCCTCTGCCTTGTGGAGACTCTGCTCTCCTTCCTTAAATAAATCCTACTCCTTTTACTCTTCCTTCTGTGGTTGTCTGTGATTTTTATTCTTCAAATTTGCAAGACAAGAACCCAGAAGATTGGCACTGAATTCCTGGGGTGAATTTCCACACCCAGAGGTGCAACGCACCGCACCGCTCAACAGTAGCAGGGGAACCCAGCTCTTAGCTGGGGAGCTGCTAACACCATTTCGGCTGCAGAAATCTGCAGCCAGCCCAGATTCCCAGTTTTAATTGGGAATGGCTGCAAACACTAGACGCAGGCTACTTTGGCTGCGGAGATCTGCGGTGAGCCTACACTCTATTTGCTAGCAGGAGCAGAGAATCTGGCCTCATGTCAAAACCCCTGCATCAAAAGGTTGCTTAGGCCATATGTTATTTCAACCAAGAGCCCCAGTTAAGGTCCCAGGCAACAGGAGCATCAACCACCAGACACACCAGAGGGCTCCTCTGGAAGGTTCCACTGCCCACTGCCCAAATGCAGTTTCATGTGAGAAGCACAAGCAAGAACCACCTAGCTGAGCCCAGCAAGTACACAGAAAGAACCAGGACAGGTAAGAATGGTGAGGACAGGTCTGGCAGCATGGGGGCTGTGCTGCTGTGATTTTACGCCATGGTGTTTGGCGATGATTCACTAGATGGCAATAGAAAAATGAAATGGATACGTAACCATTTTTTTTTCCCCTCTGAGCCTTTATTTGGGGAATATTCTGCTGAGTAGTGATGTCCCCTCTGTGCCCAGTATAATTGATATTGCAGCCACCAAATGGTTATTTGATACCATTCCAGTGTCAAAGGCGGGGCTCATGTTTCTTTAATAACTTAGCTTTGCATTCTCTGAAGTCATGGTTCCCCCCAACACCAAATTTAAGACAGCTGAATCAGGCCCCAGGGGACTTGAAACTCCCAAAAGGAGGATGACATAGTAGTCTTGATGTTGCTCATGGCCATCTGGGACCCCTCCTTTTGCTCACCTGGGAGTGACCTCCTGGTGCCTTGCTGGGGTCACATGTTCAGTCTGGTTGAAAATCACAAGCAAAACTCCTGAATGTGACTTCCTTTCGGGCCAGAGCATTTCATGGCTGGAGCAAGCCCCTCTAACATCCTCTTCCTCTGTCACAAGATTGTGGACACTTGCATTGGAATACGGGTGCTTCATTGGCCAGGGGCTCTGGAGACTCCACTGAGCAGAGTCAGAGTCCCCGTCCATCAGCTGATCAGGTACTATGAGCGGGAAATAAATTAGTGTCTTGAGATTTGGGAGGTTGTTTCAGCAGCACAACCTCACTGATCCTGACAGATACAACAGAAGGTACTGGTTTCTTGAACCAAGATGAGTGGAGAAGAACCCTGTGGCCACCAGACAGGGAACAGTGGTGCGAAGGCCTTTGGGGAAAGCAAGATGGGTGTGTCCAAGAAACCACAAGAAAATCATGGTGGTTAAGTGGTCCCTTCTGTTCCTGGATATTGGACATCTAGTTTCTTTCTTTTTTCTACTGGGGGGAGTTGGGGAATCTCTAGTCCAGCTGCAGAAGTGGGGGGTCCTGTGGCTCACACCCCATGGCTCTCCTGGACAGCCGCTGTGCTGTCCAGGACCCACAATATTCACACCTCTCTTGCCCCCCCTTCTGCAGCCCCTCTGTGGCCATGTGGACACTCAATTCTGTAACTCTCAGCTGCAGCCACTGACCCCCACCCTCCAGTAGCCCAGGGTCAGCCACCTCACAGGCCCCCAGCCTGCTCCACTGTGGCAGCGGTCTATAGCCTCTGCTGTCTTGGCTCCCGCCTGACCCTGATGGGTTAGGGCTTGGAGAGCCTGGAGCCTTTTGCCCCACATGCCAAAGCCTGGCCAGAGCTGCTGAAGACCCAGGAGCCTAGTGGTTTCTGTCCCTGCATCCAGATCCATAGCAGCCGGATACTCCCAGCACTATATCTGAGCTTTCCCTGTCAGAGTCCTGCTGTGTACCCCACAAGATCCCCAAGCAGGATGTGCAAGTGCATCCCCTGGCCTCAGTCCCACATTGGAAATCTACCAGGTGGAAATGGCATGACATCCACGAATCCCTCAACCAGGGTTTCGTCACACATCACGAGACATCCATCAGCTGCAGCCTCCACGCAGCCTGTATTTGGTTGTCAGTGACGTGAAAACATGACAAAAGCTTCAGTAAGCCAGGAGCAGCAAGGACAAAGACAACTGCTCAGGCTTCTTCCTGACCTCAGGCTCCTCTTCTGGTTCCTCCTCATGGCCCCAGCGTGGCTGCTGGGCCTCCAGGTAGGAAGCAGGGGAAAGTCAACCTTTTTTCTGTGGCCAGAGATGGGTCACAGTCCAAACTGTGGAAGGCTCTGTATATCTTTAATTGGCCCAAGACAAATGTGGTGAGAGACAGGATGGGGTCTGGAGCAACAGAATGAGCCCCAGGTTCATCTTAAACTGAAACAAATAAGAGGCCCAGCAGCAGCTTTGTGAACTTCCAGTACCAGGTGTGCATCAGGTATGTATCTGCATACATGGCGGGGCTGCTCAAACTGCTCCCTCTGAGAGCGAGGCTGGAAGGGCAAGAACTGGGGTCCCTGTCCATATACTTACCTTGACAAGTGACTGACTTTAAAGGTTTGTGATGGTTCCAATTTTGCCTCCCACCCTGGAGCTAGGGATCAAACCCAGGATCAGCTGCAGCTTCCAGGGTGCCCACCATGCTGAACTCTTATTGTTTTTATTTTTCCCACTGGAGATTGAACCCAGTGATGCTGTACCACTGAGCTATATCTACAGCCTTTTTTTATTTCGAGAAAGGGCCTAGTTGCCCAGGCTGGCCTTGAACTTGCAACCTCCTATTAAAAAACCCTCCTAAATCACAGGGATCACAGGTGCACAACACTGTCCGGCTCCTGTGATGGTTTTAGGGCATTCCCCCTTCTTTCCTACTCCTCCCACCTACCTGTGGAGTCCAACACAACACTCCCACCCCTGGCTGTGGGATTACCTTGACTCCTAATAGGACACAGCATTAGTCACAGAGTGACTTTCAAAGGTGACAGGAAAACCAGCCTCTCGGATGCTCACACTGCAACACACATCTTAGGAAGCGGCCACTGTGACATGAGGGGAAGCCCAGGCCACAAGAGGCAGCAGCGGGGTGGGTGGGAGGGTGCACTTTCTGCCCAATACTCCATGAGGTCTCTGCTGAGCACCAGCAGCAACCCCCAGATCTGCAAGGGACCCACCCAGCAGAGCCCTGGCAAGCCCAGAGCAGAGCAAGGTAACAAAAAATGATTCTAGCTTTAGGCCACCATGTTCAAGGTGGTGTAGGGATAGACAGTGGTTTACTTTTTAGTAGTAAAATTATTTCCCTCACTTTCACTTTACATAAATAACAGATACAGAAGCCTCAGTGGGTCCCTGCTTCGAAACAGCATATCCTGCCCAGGAAGATGCCAGGTGGCCTTCAATAGTTGCTGAAAAGTTTATTGGTATTTTCACATTCTACTATGCAAAATTAGATTTGCTTAAAATCTGTCAATAAAGGAACCCTGGTTAGGAGGAGGCTGTCATACGACGTTAGCCTCAGCAGCCGTTCCAAGTGAGCATTATAAAATTGCCATGGCTGGGCTCCTTTGGGACAGAAGGCTTTTCACCAGGGGCCCCAGGCCTGCTAGGGCCCGCAGCCTTGGAGTCAGTTTGGCCCTCTTGAGAGGTCCCTCAACCTGGGGGCAGATTTCACTGGCAGATCACCAGCCGGACACGTGGAGCTGCATACGCCTGGCAGTGAGGTCACCCTGGGAGGTATGTAGCAGACCGTGTGGGCATTCCCGTGTCTAGCCCTGAAGCAGGCAGGATCTTCCCTGGGTTCACTGTATGGACGACCACATGGGTGTAGGAGGGGCTTCTGGGCCCAGGAGTCCGGGGATCCTTGTCCATAGTGTGGGTCATGCCAGCCAGGTCCCTGATGCCTTCGCTGAGGTCTCTGTGGGAAGAGCAAGTGTGAGCTGGAGAGGGAGTGGATGGGCTTTAGCTACACCTGCCCAGGTATCCAGGCCTGGTCCTTCTGTGGGCCTGGGAGAGACCACTGCTTGTCAGGGCTGGGGAATACTGCGTCCTCCCTCCAAACGTGTTCCCTCTGGCAAATGGGGGCTACTATCTTCTCTACGGACCTACTGGCCACACCTAAGGTCCCTTACCCATATGATCAGGGTGGGTCCTGGCTGCCTGCCCAAGGGACGAGAGGGGGCTTTCCCGGGTTTATTTAGAGTATGCATAAATTACAAGGAGGCTGGATGCCTGGCCAGGATCTGGGGACCAGGAGCATCCAGGGGAGGACACCTTCCCTGCTTCCAGGCCCTGCTTCCTGGCCTGCCCTCTTTAGTGGACTGGAGCTGGATCATTCACCGTCTACACCCTCAAACCCCTGGCAGCAACCCAATCCCCAAACACAAGCTAAGGTATCCTTAGGCTGATCAGAGCCTGGCCCGGCCCCATCTTCAACCTCAACACATGTTGGTCTCGCTCCCTGGGAGCTGCCAGGCTGCCCCAGCACCTTGCATGCTGCTCCCTCTCTTCCCCCAAAAGAGGCTGTTCCAGTGTGCTTGCTGCAGGCCTCACCTCCTCCTGGAAGCCTTCTTGGATCACTGTTCCCACCCACCTCTCATTCTCAGGAAAATTCCAGAAAGTTAGTAGAAATTTAGAAATGCTGTAGTGGCTCAGTGAACACATAAATGAATCAATTAGTTAATTAGTAAAGAGGAAAGAGCTTAGTGAGTAAGGATGCAGACTTTGGACGGACAGCCTGAGGTCAGTTTCCTGTGTACTAGCGTGTGAGATTCTGCACTAGTTTCTTTTTGTTTCTTTTTTTAAAGACAGAAGGACAGAGAGAGAGAGAGAGAGAGAGAGAGAGAATCAAATTTTATTGAGTTTTTCACATGGCTTTCATTGCTCTGACACTTAGTTGTGTACATGGGTGCTGGGGTTTGAACCCGTGTACTTGTGCATGCCAGGCAAGCGCCATAACTGCCAAGCCACTGCTCCAGCCTCTGAACTAATTTCTTAACCTGTCTGGTTCCTCATCTGTGAAATGGAATAAAAGTGGTGTCCACGCCTAAGTTAAGAGCTGGTATCTGGAAGAGCTCAGAACAGTGTCTGGAATGTTGCTGATGCTGGGAAGTATGTTCCAAATAAAAGCCAAGTCAAGAGGCAAGCCTGATCTTGCTAAGACAGTTACAACCACCAGGTGGCCCGGACTACTGGGAAAAGAGGCCGGAGACAGGAAGAGGTCTGGGGACTCCACCTCCATCATGCTGTGCAGCCCTGGGCAGAAGCTGCCTTCTCTGAGATCCCATTGAGCCCAGCTGAGTGCCCCCCAGTATCCCACTCTCAAGAACTTAGCAAAGCCTGAAGAAACTTAGCAAGACCTTGTCTCAAAATAAAAAATAACAAGGGCTGGTGGCACTGGGGATATGGCTCAGTGATTAAGTACCCCTGGGTTCAAATCCTAGTACAAAAAAAAAAAAAAAAAAAAAAAAAAAAAAAAAAAAAAAAAAAAAAAAAAAAAAAAAAAAAAAAAAAAAAAAAAAAAAAAAAAAAAAAAAAAAAAAAAAAAAAAAAAAAAAAAAAAAAAAAAAAAGAAAAAAAGAAAAAAAGAAAAAAGAAGAAAAGAAAAAATTAGCAGGTAATGTAGAGGAATAAACAGAGGGACTAACACAGCAATGCCTCCCGGTAGGAGGGTTTGGAGAAAATATTCATCCTCAACATTAATCAAAGAAATGCCAAGGGGCTGGAACATGGCTCAGAGGTGTAATGTTTGCCTGACATGCACAAGGACCAGGGTTCGAACCCCAGCACCACATACACACTAAGTGTTGCAAAAACAAAAACCAGATGAAAAAAAATAAATAAAATTGACTCTCTCTCTGTCTCGTTTTTAAAAAGTGCCAATAAATGACCTGAAAACTTTCTACCAGCTCAGCAGAGCAGTAAAGAAATCGTTACCTCTCAGTGAGGATGTGGTTCTTATAAAATATGGCTGATCTAGCTTATTTGGAGCTCTCAGAGAAAAAGGTTTGGTAATAAAAACATCCAGACTGTTTGGCTTAAATAACTGACTCCTCTAAACTCACCCCAAAGATGCCTCAAAAAAGAACAGCCAGGGTTAGGGACACACACCTACGGTCATTCCTACTTGGGAGGCCGAGGTGGAAGGATCATTTGAGCCCAGGAATCTGAGGCCAGCCTTGGCAGCACAGTGAGACCCTAGTTCAAAAAAACCAAAAGAAAAAAAAATAGGGTTGGGGGTGGGTATAGCCCAGTGATAAGAGTGCTCACCTTGCATGCACAAAACTTGGGGTTTGGTCCCCAGCACCATAAAATATAAACTGAGAAACGGCTCTAAGGGGCTGGAGCGGAGGCTCGGTGGTTACAGTGCTTGCCTGGCATGTGCAAGTACACGGGTTCAAACCCCAGCACCACATACACAACCAAGTGTCTGAGGAATGAAAGTTGTGTGAAAAACTAAATAAAAACGGCTCTAAGCTCCAAGACATTTATCCCAACCTGACACCTCAGCCAGGGAGGGGCTAACAGATGTTGGAGCATTTGGAATAACAGGTAGCTACGAAAAATGAGATTCCAGGAGGCTGAGGGAGAAGGCTCACGGGAGCCCCTGGAGTTAGCCTAGGAAACACAGGGAGACCCTATCCCCAAATAATACTAACAGTGGGATTCAGGAGGTCAAGAGAAAGGTGTAAGTGGAACCTCCAGTGAGGCTGGAGTGAAGGAGATGGGGAAGCAGATCACCTCCTTGCAGGCACGGAACAGGCTCAGTGATTGCCCGTGACACAGGACCACCTTGGTCGCCACCCTGGTGCCTGGGCTTCCTCCTCTGCACAAGGTTAGAGTGGCAATGACTGTCTGAGCTGCCAGCTCGAGTCAAGGATAGGGGCACACACGCGGACCAGGCACAGAGTGGTCAACGCCCCACAGTGAGGCCACGAGGCCGGACAAAGAGCAGCGCCAAGCCAGGCACAGAAGACAGAGAGGAGCCTAGGACTCCTTGTGCAGGGCAGGAGGTGCCCAAAGAAGGCCAGGGATGTGTCAGGACACTGTGCAGCCTGCAGGGCTCCTGCCCTCGGGGGAGGATCGCACCCACAGGAAGCATGCAGGAAGGGAGGGGGACAGGAGATCTGCGGCACCGTTCTCGATATTTCTGTGTATTTGTGAAACTTTCTCATAATTCATTAAGTTCCAGAACAGAGTTTGAGTTCATAGTGATACTACAGCACCTAAACATAACAAAAAGAAAGGGGAAAAAAGCAACAATCTCATGGTTGCTCCTCGGGGAGATACGCAGTAGAAACCAGCAGGGTCACCCCTGGGCTCGGAGCCTACAGGCCAGGGCTCCTTCATCATGGTAGAGGGACCTGGGGGACTCACCTCAGCCAACAGACCCTCGTCTCGTTCCCTACCAGGACAGCCTGGCCCTGACTGCACACAGATATCAGGGTCAGCGCTCTGCAGTCAGAAAAGGAATGTTCTGCCGGGTGCAGTGGCACATGCCTGTAGTCCCAGCAGCCAGAGAGGCTGAGGCAGGAGGATCGCAAGATTGAGGCCAGCCTCAGCAATTTAGTGAGGCCCTAGACAACTTAGCAAGACCCTGTCTCAAATTAAAAAAAATAAACAAATAAAAGGGTTGGTGATGTGGTTCAGTAGTAAACGCCTTTGGGTTTAATTGGGTTGAATCCCTGGTACCCTCCCCCCCAAAAAAGGAAAAGGAATGTCCTTGTATTGTATTGGTTCAGAGACAAGAGCGTGTGTATATAGAAAGAGAAAGGAAAGGAAGGTGGAAGGAAGGCGGAGAGTGGGCGGGGGAGGGAACATGGGTCTTGGAGCTTCTGCCTCCCCGCAGGACTGAGCTCTTGAGGTGAACGCAGCAGTGGGCAGCTGGCCCTTGCACGTGCAGCTAGTACAGACACGAGAAGGACCTTCAGCCTCTTGCTTCAGGGTTGGGAGCCGAGGCCCAGGGACCCTGCATCCCCAGCCCGCCCCAGGCCTGTGGCCCCGGGCCACCCACGCGGTGAAGCTGCGGTTGTCATGCGCCTGGCCGGGCTGGCTCCTGGGTCTGCTGCTGCTGTTGTTACAGTTGTGACTCTTGAGGCCGAGGTAGGCAGCCTGCACCGTCTCCAGGTCCTCGCCTCTCAGCTGGTACCACAGCTGGGCCGTCCTGGGGGAGAGAGTTCAGGGCAAAGGACACTGAGCAGCCACCCTGGTCCCTGACCCACCACAGCGGCTCAAAGGCAACAAAGAATAATAGGGGGGAAACTGTGGGGCATATATACCATGGAGTTCTACTCAGCAATCAGAAACAATGACGCTGCAGCCTTTGAAGGTAAATGGATGGCTATGGAAGAAATCATGCTGAGTAAAATCAGCTTAACCCAGAGAACCAAGGGTCGAATGTCTCCACTCATCTGTGGAGGCTGGAGCTAGACCTGGCCATTGAGAAAGAAGGTCTATTATCACGTGTTAAATCTGGATAAGGTGTAATGTCATACAACCTGAGGCATTTGTAGAGATGTATTGGGAAGGGGAGGGGAGGGATAAGTGTGGGTAATTTGGGGGGTGTTCTTGGGGGTAATCTAATCTTTACAATCTATATACATATATTATTTCGTTAAAAACTTAAATGATCGTTCAACAAATAAATTTCTCAATAAAAACATAAATAAAAAATAATAATAATAGGAGGGGAGCGTGGCTCGTTCCAAAAGAGGTTGACATGCTAGAATAGGGGGTGGCAAGTTCTCGAAATGGACAGTGCTGATGGCCGCACAACACTGAATGGAGTTAGCGCCACTGCACTGCGCCCTTCACGCCAGCTCAAGTGGCGAATTTCATGTTACGTGTCATTCACCCACAAGAAAAAGAACACAATAATAAGAATTAGTGTAGGGAGAAAACCCTGCGTCTATGGGGACAGTGATGCCGGCAGGAGGCAGGAGGGCCCCTGCAGCAGGTGCGAGCAACCCACATGTCCATGTGGGCAGGGTTTTGCAGGATGTGTAGGAGTTTGCAACACAGCAGGCAAAGCGGGCTCAGGCTCACTTCCCGGGAGGATCCCAGGGCCACCGGGCCTCTCTCCGTACCTGTTAGAGCGCCGCTGCTCACTTTTCTTCACGCACTTGAGGAGGCAGCAGGTGAGGAAGGCCACCGACATGAGCAGGATGATGGCGCAGCTCACGATGGAGACGATTACTGCCACCTTGAAGCCGAAGGTCTCGTGTGCTGGCACAGCTGGAAGGGAGACAGTCATCAGCTCCTTGTGCGACTCTCCTCCAGCTGCCCGGCTCAGGATGGGGCACTAGAGGTGGAGGCTGGCCAGGCCTCAATGAGCCACATTCCCTGGGGAGGCAGTGATGGCTTAGGCAAAGGTCTGTGCAAAGTGTATTGGGGTGGCATCAGGGAAGACTTACCCCAAGAAGGGACATTTGGGCAGGGCTTTGCAGGGTGTGTAGGAGTTTTCAACGTAGCCAATTGGAGAAGCTCTGACAGGGAGTTCTGAGGAAATCACCACTTTGTTTCCTACTCACAGCGGACGTGGCTCATGCCCCAGCTCCATTTCCCCCGCTCTCTAGCTGGATACTGACCATCCAGAGCAAGGAATCTACCCCCTAGTGGCACTGTGACCATGTTCTGGCCAATGATGGACAAGGGCAGTGACACAGGACAACTCCCAAGAATCCTCCCTGAAACACTAGGGAGCTTCCTCTGTCCCTAGGAACCATTTCACCCACAAACCCTGCCTGGAATTACTGCCATGACATTGGGTCACAGTGCCAAAGCCAGGCCCAACAGAGCCACCGCAGGGCAGGGTGCTGGGTCCCACTGTGGTGCATACCCTGAGCCTGGCCACCCACCCTCAAGGTGGAAAAGCCTCCTTGGTTAGCCCAGTTATTTTGGATTTTCTGTCTCTAATCCTACCCAGATACTGTCCTTCTTAGAGATTCAGCCAACCACAGGAATTTGGTAAAGGCCCCAAGAAGTCCTGCAGCAAGGACACCCAGCTTCTGTCAGAGTATTGTGACTCTGCAGTCATTTCTATGCACCAAGCGCATTAATGTAACATGCAGGACTTACGTTTGGTAAATGTCACGGTGCTATCTCACTAACCACATTCAGCACCTACAACCAGAAAACCAACCCGTCCCCGAGAACTGGGTGCTCCAGGGTCAGGTGCATCCTGCCTCTATGTTCTCAGTACCTACGATCCTTGGCATAAGGAGTATCCTCTCAGGCAGTGCCACTCGCGTGCAAGCATGCAGGAATGAGTGAACACAGCTTCCTGTTTAACGATGACAAAGCACCAGCTCAGACAGCGCAACCTGGTGGCCAGGGGCCATCGCAGCGGCAGAGCCAGGCTCTGATGCCAGCACTGAGGCCTGGAGTCCACCTGCAGATGAGAGGCTTCCGGGGGCCTCCAGGTTGCTGTCAAGCCACATTTAAAGCAGGACCCAAGCACCGACCCAGACTGAGCCTGGTCACCCGCAACCGTCCATGTGACAGGCTTCAGACCACCCCCAACCCTGGCAGCTGCTGGGCTGGGGGCTGCAGCTCAGGAAGTGGGTGGCTTACACTTGCACACGGGGGTCCCTGAAGACCAGTCGGCAGTATTCCCCTTCCAGGCACAGGTGAGGAGGCCGGAGCCCACCATCTGGTGGCCAGAGGGGCAGTGAAAAACGAGCACGGTCCCCACGGAAGCACCATCACCACGAAGGACTTGCAGGGTCCCCTTCTGGGGTGGCTGCAGCTGAGCACACGTGCCTACGGAGAGAAATGACTGTAAGGCACGAGGGTGGTACTCAGGGTGGCACCAGCAGAGCTGGGGGGCCACCGCCCACTGAGGCTGCAGGATGCTGGGACAAAGCAGGACCGGACCCTACATTAAATACGATCTCTATATTCAGAGGGCTGTGGTATTAACAAAGAAACAAGCATTAGAAAACAACAGAGGCCAATAGACAACGGTTACCTAAGCATAGCTTGAACGGCAGATATCAAGAAGCCAAGGAGGAGCTGGGTGCGGTGGTGCACACCTGTAATCCTGGCAACTCGGGAGGCTGAGGCAGGAGGACAGCAAGTTGGAGGCCAACCTCAGCAACTTAGTGAGACCTGGTCTCAAAATAAAGAAGTAAAAAAAAGGGGGGGATAGGATGTAGCTCAGCGGTAAAGCGACCCTGGGTCAATACCCAGTCCAAAAAAAAAAGTCAACAGATCAATAGATTTGACTGCATAAAACGTAAAAGGCAATAGCTCAACTCCCTAATAATTAAACAAACATCAGCTCAATTAGGAGAAGATAATTGGAAAACAGGACAAAGGTTCAATATCCTTTATTTGTAAGAGGTCTTACACATCAGTAAGAGCTGAACACACAAATTTTTTAGATGAACTGTGTGAACAGCAGTTCACAAGAAAAGCAAATGTCCATGGAGATAAAAAATATGCTTATGGGGGTTGGGGATTCAGCTCAGTTGCAGAGTGCTTGGCACACACAAGGCCCCGAGTTCGGTCCTCAGCCCTTAAAAAAAATATGCTTATAGACACAGTGATCAAAGCAATGCTCATTCAAATGGCAACCAACTGTTGCTTCATCAAGTGGGAAAAGTTTCAAGCAGGGGCTGGAGCGGTGGCTCGGTGGTTACCGCACTTGCCTGGCACGCACAAGTGCGCAAGTTCAAACCCCAGCAGCACGTACACAAGGAAGTGTCCGAGGAATGAAAGTCACATGAAAAACTAAAGAAAAATTGCTTCTCTCTTTCTCTCTAATTGTCCCCTCTTTCTTAAAAATAAGAAAAAAGAAAAGAAAGTTTCAAGCAGAAACAGGGCCAGAGATGTGGCTCAGGGGTAGAGCACTCGCCTAGCACGTGTGAGGTGCTGGGTTCCATCCCCAGCACCGCAAAAAACAAACATCAAAGTAAATAAATAGAAGGAAAACCAATAGTGTGTAAGTCAGCCGGGGCTGCAAAGTGACTCCTCCCAGACAGACCTGAACCTTTCTGGAGGGAGTCTGGGTCCACGCTATACCCGCACAGGAGAACTTAAGCTAGAGGCAGGAAGAACTTTCTGCCTTACAGGGGGATGTCTGCCTAGGATATCTGGAGGCATAGGTGGGGGACAGGGTCGGGGGAGGGCTTAGGAAGAATATCTAGGAGACTGGAGGGTGGGAATATGGGGGAATCATCTCAGAAGGAGATCTCTGACCTCCACGAGATATCCATGTAACTCAGGGGGTCTTCTCGGGGAAACAGCAACATGGGGAACCCAAGCTGGGCATCCATGACATGGCATTAGCCCTGGATAGCTAAGTATATATACATTGGTTCTTGGTTGTTTGATGATGTTTCCCCCTCAATTGTAACTCCATATTCATCTAATTAAAAAAACAAAGAACTTTCTGCCTCGACTCCTATTTTAGGATGCTCCTCCCAGAGCTATGAAAAACAGCAAAAAGTTAGAAATTATGTCTCTAGCAAACACTGATTTATGAATCAAGGTGCAATGCTATAAATGCAGAGACAACAAAATGCTACAAAGGACTTGCAATGGTAAATAACAACGCAGGCAGAGTTGAGGGCTTGGTCCCAGCTACTTGGGAGGCTGAGGTGGGACGATTGCTTGAGCCCAGGTTTTCAAGGCCAAGCCTGGGCAACACAGCCAGACCCAAGTCTAAAAGGTAAAAAAAGGACACAGAGAGATGCTACGGTCAAAGCAGCAACCGCTCCAAAATTTTTACAAAATAGTAACAAGGACAAAAGTTGTCACTTAGAAGGGACTTGCTCTGCTGCACACGGCTACGTGCTTCACACACATAACCCATCGACGGGCACGACAATCTTCCCAGGTAGACCCACCGTCATTCCCACATGACAAATAAGCAAAACGGGGGCGGGGGGAGCGTTCAGCTCGCAGACTCAGACCCTGCAAGGAGGACTCAGTCTAACTTCACACACACAAGCACAATGCACCCAAGAGTCACCATTTCGCACGCGCACCGGCTGCTGGTCCCTCTGGGGCAGTGCAGCGCTCTGGTGTGTGGATGCACTTCCGTCTCCCTGTTCACCTGCTGATGGGCACAGACGTTTTCTCAACGCTCAGCAAAACCGCTAAGGATGTTGTGAGCTGGCATCCTGGTGCCAAAGCGCAACAGGCTCTTCCTTCTGTGATTTCCTGAGTTTCTGAGCATTGATTGAAAAGGCAGCCTGTGATAAAGGCCACCTGAGCATATTTGTACCAGCTTGCCTCCCTCCAAGGACATTCCTGGTGACAGAGATGGAGGCCGGGGCATGCAGGCCAATGGACCCCATCATTCCATGCCGACCTGCTAAGACCTTCCCCAAACCCATGCTTGATGCCCCCAGCTAAGATCCATCCCCTGGGAGCCAGGCACACATGTCCCACTGCCTACTGAGCCTCATGTGACTCAGCCAGGCTCCTGAGCACCCCAACCTCCTCACATGCCCTACTATTCTAACTTTATGTGTCACTAGCGGCTACTGCTCTAATTCCAAAATGTGTGCCCAGCTCATCTGCAGTAGGCTGAAGCATCCCCCAAAGTTATTCATGTCCACCTGGGAGCGGCCACTGGGCCGGTTGTCTGCCCAGCAGGTTCTCCATCTGTGGGACACGGTGTCTGAATGCATCAGCCTGCATAGATAGAAACCCAGCCTCAGAGAAGTCCAGTACTCCTCCCCCCAGCAATGCCCTTCTTAGGGCCCAGGACACTCATGGGTCATCAGCAAAGCGAGCCCCAGGCCTACATTCTGCTGTCTGGGAAGCAGTAGAAGCCTAGGGTCCCTGATTCACCTGGCTGTGGCAGTGACAGTGCAGAAACTCGGCTACGGTTGGCCAGGCCTCATTGACATACTGCCCAGCAGAGCCCAAGGCCATGTCCCATCCAGAACCCTGGCAGAGATGGGGCTTAACAAGCTGAGACAACAAGGGATAGAGTGTGGAGCCTGGGGCGGCCCTCAGGAGGGGCTGAGGCGACCTCTGTGGTGAGGCCCTGCTGCTGCCACCTGGGGCAGTTTGACGGGCCACATCGGGGAGAGGTTGACTCAGGATCAGCACAGAGGTGCTTGATGAGTGCTGTTTTTTATGAAGCACAGCAAGGCTGAATGACATCCCAAGGGTGCTGGGGAAAAAGAAAGATAGTAGGGACAGAATTGGGACCTAGCACACTGAGTGGGGAGCCCTACCCCAGCTTGTTCTGGGCAGCCTCAACCATGGCTCCCATCCTTGGCAGTGGCTGCCCACCAGAATCCCTTCTCTGCACCCCAGACTACCAAAGAAAACTACACTTCCCAGCCTGCCCTACAGCTGGGAGCAGCCATGTGACTGTGCCTGGCCAATGGGATGTGAGTATGTGTGGCCATGGCCAAACCAGGCTGAGAAGCAAAGATTATGGGTGTGTGGAAGGGTTGACAGACCTCTCAGATCCTAGTGAGAGACAGAAATAAACTCTGGCTGGAGTTAAGCCATCATCGTTTTGGTAAAACCTGATACAAAGTTTCAGGGATATTTCATCCAAGTGCCCCAATGATTATCTGAGACCCTTCCTGGCTCACTCAGGTCTCCAAGCAGACAATCAAAATGAAGTCAAAATAACACCCATACTATACTTTTTGGCAGGCTGACTGCATTGGTGGTCATGGAAATGAGCACGTAGATTCAGCCTGTGGGGTACTGAGTTCCCTATGGCCATAAAAGTGGTAGCCCAAAAAAGGAAGCCACCTGAGCCTCGTAGTCAGCAGAGCTGCTTGCCCACCTCAGGCTGGTGGAAGGAAGAAATGAGGTGAAGTGCTGAGACTTTTGGAAGGTGCCTGGAACACCAGGTCGGAGCCATGGGAATCTTTGGAAATAAGGAATGCCATCTCATTTTACAGCCCTGGACACCAAGTCTCAATGAACTTCAGGATCTAGGGAAGGCTGAGCTTCCAATCTGGCAGGACCAATCTGATGGTTCCCTGTTCCTTATCAGCCTTACTATCAAGAACAACACATGTCAGCACAGAATACTCTGTTCAAAAAGCATCCCACATTCCTTCCCTCAGGCAGCACTAAGACTGAGAGATAGGTTGATCAGTCCAACACCCACTGACACAGAGGAGGAGCCGGCGCTGGACCCAGGGTTTCCGATAGCTAACTTAACAGCAGAACTAGGGGGAGGCAGCTATGCAACGTGCATGCAGCAGAGGAGATCTCTTCTAGATAAACAGCACACATTAATAAGACAGTGACAAAATCACAACCACAATAAGAAAAAGGAGATTAGAAACGCAAGTGGCTCAAAACACAGAAAGCAGATCAATTAGATAAGAAAAGGAAACGGGCTGGAGCAGTGGCTCAGTGGTTATGGTGCTTGCCTGGCAGATGGGAGGATGCAGGTTCAAACCCCAGCACCACATACACGATGAAGTGTCGGAGCAACAAAAGCCACATGAAAAACTAAATAAAACTGATTTCCCCCTCCCTCTCTCTTTAAAAACAAAAAAAGGAAAAAGTAAAAAAAAAAAAAAAAAAGAAAGAAAGAAAAGGAAATAAAAGGCAACCAGATCTGAAAGATCACCATTAGCTGACATGACTTTGTATATACAATGTCTCCAGAAATCCCCTAAAAAAATACTGGAACCAGAAAGTGCTGCAACATTGTAGGATATAAGGTCAATACACAAAAATCGGTTGGTTTTCACACAGGAGCAGTGAGCAAAATGAAAATGAAATGAGGAAAATAATTCCATTTACGTAGCATCAAATACAATTGTGTAGGGGCTGCGGCTGTAGCTCAGAAGCAAAGTACTTGCCTAGCATGCCGTGGATTCAATCCCCAGCACCATAAAATAATATTAACATTGAAATGGAAACATGAGCCCATTGTTTAAAAAAATTATGTAGGAGTAAATTTAACAAAAGCACAAAATTTATACTCTGAAGACTACATTGTTGAAAGAAATTAAAGAAAACCTAAATAAATGGAAAAATATCCCATGCTCATGAATCAGAAGACTGAATATTAGAATAATGATAATATCCTGAAACTGATCTACAGATTCAACACAATTCGTAACAAAATCCCAGCTGCCATTTTTATGGAAATTGATGAGCGGTCTGAATAGTCCTATGGAAATGTAAAAGATCCTAGAATAGCCAAAACAATCTTGAAAAAGAACTGAGTTGGGACTGCAGTGGTAGCTCAGCAGTTAGTTACAGAGCTTGCCTGGCATGCACAAGGACCTGGGTTCAAGCCCCAGCACAACGTACACAACTAAGTGTTGGAGAAAAAGAACCAAGATGATAAAATAAAGTTGATTCTCTCTTTCTCTATCTCTCCCTCTCTCTCTCCAAAAAACAAACAAACAAAAAACCTAAGTTGGAATATCCTTCACATTTACAGTCATTTGGTTTTCACCAAGGGTGCCAAGACAAAGCTATGGGAAAACAATCTTTTCTCAACAATCCGTGCTTAGAAAAACAGATATTTACAAGCAAAAGAATGAGGTTGGACCCCTACCTCACACCGTATACTAAAAAAAAAAAAAACAACTTAAAATGAACCAAAGACCTAAATGTAAGATTTAAACTCTTAAAAGAAAACCTAGGGTAAATTCTCATGACTTTAGGCACCCCTGAGCACCCCTCTGCACTAGTGACCGCTCTAAAGTCCTTCCTGTACCCTGGGCTGACCCTTACTGACCCTGGGATCCAAACTCTTGACTCCAGAGTCTGGACACCAAAAATAAGCAATGAAAGTAAGGAATAATAAACTGGACTTCATTAAAAAGAGACAACCTCCCGATAGGGAGAAAATATTTGCAAATCACGTATCTGATAAGAGGCATATCTGGAATATATACAGAATTATTACCTCTCAATTGTAAGACAATCAAATTTTAAAATGAGCAAAGGATCTGAACAGACATTTCCTTAAAGAAGATTACCAATGGCCACCAATAAGCACATGAAACAATTTTCAACACGAGCCTTCAGAGAAATGTAAATCAAAACCGCAAAGAGGTACCATTTCACATCCACCAAGCCGACTGCTATATATGGTGCAGTGGTTTCTGGACGTTACTTGCAGGGTTACCATATGATCCAGTGACTCTACTCCTGGGTAAACACCCAAGAGAAATGAAAACACTTGTCCACACAAAAGCTTGAACACAAATGTTTGTAGCAGCAGTTATCAATACAGCCACAGAGTCGAAATGCCCAAGAATCAACTACTAAACAGATAAACTAAATGTGGTCCACCTATATTTACCACTCAATCACAAAAAGGTATAAAGTACTGCTACGTGCTTGGTTGAATGTGGAAAACATTGTTAGTGAAAGAAGTTAGACCCAGAAGGCCATGTGT
>PVKS010018958.1:0-14550 GCA_004027875.1 Aplodontia rufa
CAAATGTGGAAATATCTCAATATTTTAACAATTAAGATGGCCGTTCTGGACCATCCTCCAAATCCACTTTCCAGGTTGCTTACTATAATCATAGTTTATCATATCGACATGTACATTCCCAGATCTAATCTCATATCTCATCCTCTTTGACTCCCAAGCCTTTTTATAGTATCCTCTGAAAATCATGGTTATTATCATGAAAATCCCCTTATCTGAATAACTTTCTAATATGTTCTCCATAGTAGCTTTTCCCTGAAGGGACAGATTCCCTTGCGGTCCATTCAAATGCAAAAAGGTTGTCCTCTTTTCTCAATTGTGCATCATATGCCACAGGGGCTGGTGCAAAAGGATTGCTTCTGGCTCCTTGTGATATTTTAGCACAAATTTTCTTTATGATACCTAACATTCACAGCTTCTTTGAAGTGCCTGAGATTGGACTCTGCTATCCACTAGCCCGTTATTCTGCCACATAATGGGCACTAGCATTAAAACCTTCCATTCTTTAAAACTCAGCAAATGCTTGCCCTCTTCCTTCCTATTACCATGCTTGCTATCCTTCTTGGTAAGTTAACAGAGATCATCCACTCAACACCTTAACTATTCATTCTCCTTTTTACCTTTATTGCTAAGTTTTGTTTCTCCTCTTTTTCATTTCATTTACAATATCACTTTTTACCCAATTACTCAGGTCAAAAATCTAGGAGTCATCCTTGTTTTTCCCCAACATTTCCCATACCATCCCCCATGTGTAGCTCAATAGCAGATTAGCTCTACTAATGAAATACCAACTTTCAAATGGCTTCCACATACATTGAGTCTTGTCCTTTTCCATCACTACCCCCATCACCTCTTATTTGGTTCTGTAATGCATCATCATCTTCCTGAATCCACTCTTGTTCCCGCAAAGCCCACTTTCTACTCTGTTGTAGGCATAGACTCTGAAAGAATAGATTATATCTCTAAGTTCCACAAATGAGAGAACACATAAAACTATTATCCATTTCTATCCATTTGCCAGAGGATGCCATAATTTCATTCTTTCTAATAGCTAAATTGAACTCCACTGTATTATATATCACAATTTCTTAATACACTCATCTAGCGACAAGGAATCCTGATTGATTTCATAATTTAGCTATTGTGAATTGTGCTGCTATAAACATAGGTGTGGCTGTGTCACTGTAATATGCTGATTTTAGGTCTTTTAGGAAAGGGGGAGGGAGGTCTAAGGTTTCACAAAGAACCATCCAAACCAGGAACAGTAGCACATACCTGTAATTCCAGCAACTTGAGAGGCTGAGACAGGAGGCTCATGAGTTCAAAACCACTTTCAACAACTTAGTGAGGTCCTAAGCAATTTAGTGAGAACCCCATCTCAAAAATAAACATAAAAAAGGGCTGGGGATGTGATTCAATGGTTCAGCACCCTTGGGTTTAATCTCTGGTACCAAAAACAAAACAAAACAAACAAACAAAAAATAGCAAAGAACCATCCAAATACAAATTAATAGAAGTCTAGTAAAGTAGAGAAAGCAAAAGGGTAGGGGGGAGGAAGGATGGTAGGGGAAAAAGGGGAGAATTAATGGGGAAGGAAAACTATATTTTACACCCCTAAAAAACTAACTCCCACCCAATCAATTTCAAAGGGTGATCAGCAGAAGCAAGATATTGGAGTACAGGAGTGGGGAGGGAGGAGTGCTGAGGGGGTATTGGCCAAATTATATTATAATGCAGATGTGAACCGAAGGCACCAAGGTAGTTTGATGGCAGCCTGGTGGAACAAACACATTGTGGGGTGCCAGGAAGAGATGTGTCTGCAAGCAGTCACGCCTATAAGTCATTTAGATGTACCCCTGGATGCCTTATATATCATCCCTGCCGCCCATGATAACAACTGCTTTTGATATTCATTCCTATTAACCTTTAATTTCACAAAAACAATTTTATGGTCCGTACCTAGTTTTGGGAGTGTTTTTCAGAAGTGCAGCTGCATCCTTTCTTGCTAAATATTAGGTTGATTAAGTTAAAATGATTAAAACCCTTTATTTCAACTCAAGAAGTACTGTGGTAAGAGCTAAGGGGTCAGAGATGCCTTGTGAGCAATGTCTCAGCTGCCTCTGCATCCAAATTGTTCTTCGAATCATCATTTCATACAGAAGTCTGAGCATCTATAGCTGTCTGTGACAATATTTTTACATTGTGGGCATGTATGAATATATAACAACAAATCCTGTCATTATGTACAACTTTAATGCACCAATAAAAATTAGATGATATCAAACACCATATAATTACCTCCAAGATCTGTGATCAGGTTCCTACCTACTTCTTTCATGTCATTGTGTTACGCTTGTTGTTATTTCTCCAACACAGAGAGCTCCTGTCCTCTCCAGAGCTCATTACACTGGTTTACTCAACATGACACTAATGTATATTTATACCTAGCTCTCAGGATTCAGATGTCTTCAAATTTCACCTAGTTGGAGACTTTTTCTTGATCACATTATATAAAAGTTAAAAAAAAAAATGTTGGTGACTATCACCCAACCCTGCTTTGTTTCCTTAATGGTTTTTAGCAATAGCAATCTTAAATAAAAAACTAGGTATGCTTGCTGAAAATAGATCTAGTCCTCGTGAATGTAAACATAACTGCAGAAAAGATATCATATCCCTTGTATAGGTAGGCCAGTGCTTAGGATAGTGACAGGGTCAGTGTAAAACTTAATAATATTTATTGAATAAATGAACAAGGTAATTACAAAATTAAAATGAAATCTTATATATGAAAGGCCTAAAAAAGATTCACCACACTATGAATCTTTCTGATAAAGAATAAAATATGAGTTTTACATTTTTGTTGCTCATTTTCATACCACAGGACACCATAATATTAGAAATATACATTACCAGTCCAAAATTAATTAGGATATTTTATTTGTTTGGTATAAAACATCTATGGTTTCCAAAGATCAGACGTTTTAGCAAAGAATACAAGGAGTCAGTTAGGAACTAGTCTTGGGGTAGGTCCTGCATACTCCCATGACACATGTAAATGGAAACCAGAGGCTCACTCATACGGTAAATTTTTCATAAATATCACTTAGTGAGCTTTGACATAGGCATTTGATAAGACATGGACTGCAGCCAAGTTGATCACTGTCCCGTGGAAGAGATGGGCACATACACCAGCATCGGTAGAAGGAGTGACTAAATGCTCACGAGCCCCAGAAAGGTTAATATAGCAGTTGAAGAATGATCTGTGCATTAAGGAGGTGCTAACCAGTCAGACTAAGGAAAGCTGGGGAGGATAGATAACTATATGCAAAAGGTACAGAAATGAGGAGTAGCATGGTGTGTTCAGTGAACTTCAGCCAGCATAAGCTAGCTGGAGTATGACATGAGCAGGAAAAGGAAGGAGGGTGTGTCAGGAGATGCAGGCAGCAGCATTGGCCCCATTACTGGCCCTCGGCATCTGTTCAATAATTGTGCCTACTTGTTCTCTTTCTTCTTCCATTCTTGGTATTCAAACAGGAGATAAACTTTCACCAAAGTATTTTTTAAATTAAAACAAATTAAGTTCTTAAGTGAAGAAATTAACCTCTTGAATTTAAAATTATTTCATTTTATTATTTCATTGCTTTAAAAACTTAAGGAATTATTGTCTATAGTTTTGTGCTTAAAACTCATTCTTTTTAAAAGGATTATTTACATCAAGCATTTTTAGGGAACAGTGATGTAAGAGAAACTGCTTTCAACATATGTGGCTGATGTTTGTTGTGGGCAAATGGCTACAGAAAATATTATTTGTTCAGCTTTTGTGTACTTATTCCTCTATTTCTCAACACTAAATTCGAACATGACCTATGTTATACATGGTAGGTTTTTTCTAAAAGCTTCACTGATATTTAATTTTGTGGTCCAAATTAAATGTTTATAATACAATTTTATCAGAAAAACAGTATCATACTTTGTGTTCTTAAATCCTAACCTTCAGTCTTTCAAAGTAACCACTAGAATCATTCTTTATTTCTGTTATAAGTACTTTGATTGGTTTTAATGTGTGCTTCTGTTTCCTTTTGTGTAGATTTCTAAAAGTCTTTTCCTTCAGGATTTTTTCCCACATCATTGACTTAATAATTCTAAATAGGTTTTAAATGCTGAATTAAAAACAAATCTTAGTAAAGCTGGGAGTCCAAATTTAAAGCCAGTAGCCTACAAAATGCAATGCACATTGTGTTCATGTAGAATCCTGATCAAGAACAGAATTAATGAATTATCTCTTAGTTCCACTGTATGATGTAGTTTGATAATTGATTGTGAGTATATGTGCATGTGCTATAATGAGTAGTCATTAGAACAGGATGATGGGTAAGTCAACACTTCCCAAGTACTGATTAGGTTATCAACTGAATAGATGAAGACTGAATATCCAATTATATGACTCCCTAGAATTAGTCAAAACTTTTCGTCAGTAAGTTGTGGGAGGATAAAGGAACGAGGCAAGCAAGCATCATTTCACTGAAGAGCATAAAAGATTCCTCTTGAGAAATCTGACAGCCCAGCTGTGTATGTTTTTAATCTCGATCATGGTTGTAAAAGTTGAATTTTTGAATATCAGTGGCACTTTAATTTTGATTTTAAAATGAGGGTCTAATCAAAGAAAAATGTCAACAGCAAGAGATAGAAAGTCCAAGTGTGTCTGAGTGTGTGTAAATGTGCACGCGTACGCATGCATGTGTGCCTTTGCTCACACACACGCACACATAGGGGTTGTCATGAAAGAAAATCTGCCTAGAAACCTGAGATTATATCGTGCCCCAACAAATTGAGTTATTATTGACTAATAGTAATGTGCAAAAGGTAGTAGTAGATGATTTTTTGAGGTTTTGGTGATTTGAGGGCTAGAACCTGTACTTTTCCATTTGATTATTAGAACTCTGTGTTTCATTCCCCCTGCAAACAGTTCACAGAAAGAGTGTGCTCAGCCTCTGAACTACTTCACATTTCCTCTTTCCTTGCTGTCATGCCCATCCTTAATCCTTTATTTTATGCATGTTTTCTAAACATACCCACTTCAAAAGATGTTTCTCCTAAGCATATAAACTTCTGAAATAGTCACATGCTGCAATTTTTCCCTTAATATTTCTCTTCTGACTTTTAGTTTCCATCCTCTCTGCTAATTTGTGCTTTTAAATAACTTAATCCTTCATCACTCTTACCAGTGTTAGAGGTGACAGGGGAAGGTTCTAGAACACTACCCACTGGAGAATTAACAAGAACTTTTGAACCCTCTTCAGAGCCCAGTTTACTTTGTGGAAAAAAAAATATAGATGTCATTTATTCTTACTGGTGGCCTATACTTTAGAGACATGAATGATATAGAGAAATTGGAGTTTTATTTTAAAATCTCTCAGAATTACAGTTCCTGAAGCTCACTTTTGGTGTATGGGTTAAAAACACAAATGAGGTATTCTTGTCCTTGGTGAACTTACAGTTTTTGTGGGAAACAATCACAGAGATAACAATTACAGTGCACCACACGGAGCAGTACAATAAAGAGACATGGTGTGTGACCAGAGTGGTGACAGCTAAATTTTTCTTAGAGATGTAAGGAAGCCTTCATAGGAAAGTCTGCTCTCAGTAGAGGGAAGAAAATGAGCAGGGACTTTACAGGGAGAGACAACATTTTGGGGAATCACATCCAGATCCATTAAATAGCCTATGAAAGCCATGGAGTTGCCGAAATTCAGTTTGTTTTGGGTCCCATGAGTTGTTACACAGCCATTGTCCCCAGTGCAGAGGTGGGGAGATAAAGGTCAAAGGATCTTCCTGTGACCTTTAAGCACTAAGTCCAGTGCTGAGAGAGAAAGAGAGAGAGAGAAGAGGAAAGTAAGATAAAAAAGGAAAGGAAGGGACTGGAGTGATGGCCTTCCCTGGCATGTGCAAGGATGTGGGTTTGAACCCCAGCACCACATACACAATGAAGTGCTGGAGCAACGAAAACCACATGAAAAACTAAGTAAAATTGATTCTTTCTCTCTCTCTCTCTCTCTCTCTCTCACTCTCCCCCTCTTATTGAAAAAAAAAAGGGAAAGGAAAGAAAGGAAAAAGAAAATTAGTAAATTAATTCAGGACATTATGTTACAGGGCTAGAGGACTTAGGTCTTTATTACCTGAGAAGTGCAGAATGACCTAGTAAAAAGATGGTAGTTGAACTATCTGTTTACAAATGCAATTTTATAATTTTCAAGACACCGCACACATATAATTATACACTAGTAAGTAACGTGAGATAAGTTAATGAGAAAATGTCAGTTTGAAATAGACCTACTTTACATAATAATGAATTCAAAATACAAAAGCACTTCAATATTTGAGAACTAATTACCGGATAAAGAAAAGGCAGGCAAGAAAAAGGACTTTTAATGTCTTTAATGAAATTTTAAGCCATTTTAATGATTTTGAAAATGCCAATAATTTTTAAAGAGATTGTTTTCCCAAACTTTAGACCCTAAATATTTCAGAACTGTGTATACTCAAGATATGTATAGCTTTATATATACTAAAGTTATCTCACATCCAAATTCATGGATTCCTAAGTATTCTGCCATATTTTATTCTTAAGTTGTTCTTTCTTCTCTGTTTTAGAAAGCACAAAGACAAATATCCTTTGAACAGCCTTACAGTTTCAAATTATTCATTAAGTCCAAGGCCAAACATGGAATAGATCAAGCGAAGAAGGAAGTGTAGACATTATTTTATTTTCCTATAATCCATGGCTAATCCCTCATGTTCTCTTTCAGGTTTATCACCCCTGCATATAAGGCAGAAGACAGAACACAGGAAATAATGAGGAGAGAAATTGTGAGGCAGACAAAATTTGTTTTTGATGTACCGTTCTTTGCTTTTGCTATGTTACCCTTAAGCTGCTTGTGTCCTCTCACATTCTCCAGAATTAACTGGAGGGAATTACATTTTCTCATGGCTGTTGTTACACTGAAGAGAGATGGGTACAAGTCATGAAATTCAAGGTGGCAGCACATGATTGGGAAGAAAATGTTGTAAGATCTTCTCACTTCTTTTCAACCAAACATAAAGTAGCTATTGACAGATATTATAAGAGATTAGGAGAGATAGGTAGTCAGGACCATGGGTCCCATTCAACCACATCTATAAGCTGGACAGTAGAGAGAAATTAAGGGGCATGCTCAGGGCCTTCAAATGCAAAAGACCATGAGACTCACCTGTGGGAGTGATCCTTTGGTCTCAGAGGCAGGAAAATTATGAAGTGAGGGTGGACACAGATGCAAACTAGGAAAGAGTTGCTACCTGTTTTGCATAGATTTTAACCGATGACTTTGGTGCTTAGTTTCAATGCCTCTTTTACATATATTTTAATCAATGATGTTTTGGTGCTTTTCTCAATGCCTGCTTTACATAAATCTTAAGGCTCATATCCAAAACCAATATAAACCCTGGCCTAGTTCACTAATACGGTATCTTACTTCCAGGTATTCCTCCGTGATAGGAAGACTCTGCTCTCTGTCCTTAAATAAATTGTATTCCTTTTACTCTTCCCTTCTGTGATTTTCCATGGATTTTATTCTTTAAATTTGTGAGACAGAACCCAGAAAAAGATTAGTGCCCAGTTAGTGGGGTATATTTCCATACCAAGAGCTGCAACACACCACTCAACAGTAGCCGGGGTGGAAGGGGAACCCAACTCTTAGCTGGGTAGCTGATAACACTATTTCGGCTGCAGAAACATGCAGCCAACCCAAATTCCCAGTTTTAACTGGGAATAACTGCAAACACTAGAAATGGGCTGCTTTGGCTGCAGAAATCTGCAGTGAGCCTAAACTCCATTCAACAGCAGCAGCAGAGAATTTGGCTACGTCTCAAACCCCCACAACACTATCACACTACTTCAAATTAGGATCACCTGTAGAGTATAGTGATTTGGCATATTTCTCAAAGCAAGGTCTAAACACCTGATTGTTTTCAGAGTTCATGCATATATAATAAATGAGTGGAGCTGAACAACAGAAAATAGTATCAACCAGATGAACATCTATGTGCTTAAAGACATCCATTTACATTCCATATATTTTTGACATAGTGATTTACATGCCGAATTCTCCCACTGGCCTTCATTTTGTATTTCTGAATCAAGGAAATCATACTTTTTTCCTGTACCTCATTTCTTGGGGAAATTCTGTTCAGAGGAGGCACTTACAACCCAGGTTTATAGGGTTTTATTTTCTAAAATTCCCTTCCGACTTCTTGTATACTTCCAGGGAACCTTTGTGAAGTTGTTGCCACCTTATCTTAGTATTCATTTATTATTTGTGTATTTATCCATGTATGCATTAGTTACTAGCATGCTTGTCTGTACCCATATGATTGTGGAACTGAATCTAGTCCAGGCCTCAGGGTAGAAAACTTAAATGAGAGATGGAACATGGAGGTTTATAATGCTTATAGGGCCTAGATCACTTTTACTACTTTGTCATGTTTGATTCCTATGGAAGCCCTAAGAAGTAGGTCAGGTGGATACTAATCTCTATTACACATAAGGAAACCAAGAGCAAATGATATTTCTAAAGTTTCCTAAAAAGTAAGTAGTAGAAATCTTGTGGTTTAATTTATAAAATGTTCTTCACATTCAAGTTCTAGTATTTTTTCTCTCATATCATCTCCTACTTTTATTTCCTCCCTTTCCTCTTCTTTTTTCATTTTTTCCTGTTCTACACTTCTTTATTTTAATTTTAAAGAGAGAGGGACAGTGAGAGAGAGAGAAAGAGAAAAATTTTATTTAGTTTTTATGTGGCCTTCATTGCTCTGACACTTCATTGTGTATATGGTGCTGGGTTTCGAACCCAGGTCCTTGTGGATGCCAGGTAAGCATTGTAACTTCTGAGCCACCCACTCAAGCCTCCTTTGCTACACTTTATATTCTATCCTCCCTTTCTCTATCCCATTATATTCCCCTCCCATTTTCCCATGTGGCTCTGTCATGACTTCACCATTGCCTATAAAAGTGAGGATACCGACCTCGGGAGATGTAGCATGTCCCAGCAGCTGCTTGTCCAAGTTAGAGGGTAAGGGATATAAGGTCTTCAGCAGAATTTTATGCCCATTGTGAATCTTTTAAAAGATGCAATTAGACCCTGGAAGGGCAGATAGAAAGGTGCTGAATGAAACATTTTAAGAAACCAAATCTTGAATTAACTTGCTGTTTAAAATATTGGATTAATTGAGGTGCTGACAATTTTAGGAAGCTAAGAAATGCTTATTTTCTCTTGAAGACAGCCCCATTTGTTCCCCACTACTTTCCCCTGTGAGGGTGCGCCATGATTCAGTTTGCCCTTACAAATGTTAGGCCAGAACTAAGCTGGTGATCATCCATGAGCAGAGAGAGCACGATGGGGTCATAATTTTCTGCCCTAGTTCAGCTGTTAGTAGAGACTTGAATGTTCTCTTTTGGTCCATTGAAAATTAAGCAAAAGTATCTTCACTTTATAAAGGAAAATGCACAGCAAGGTGCGACTGACTCCTCTACAAAAGAGGTGTCAGGTAAAATGGGAGACAATTCAACCAAGATGTACAAACAAACTAATCATTCCTGCCTTGTATGATTTCCCTTCAGCCTCCAATCCAGCTGGGGGTCCAAGTTCTCAGTTGGAGACTAATCTAATTTCACTCACACCAGTTAAAGGCTGTAATCAATATCCCTGCTTCAGGATCACTATTCACCACAATTTCATTATTCTCAGATGGAACATTCTAGGAAATCACTAATTTCTTTTATTCTGGTAAGGTAGACCACCATGGTTTAGGTTAGCCTATGTGGGCTAGATTGATACGATTCTGGTGGAATTTTCAGCATTAAATTGGGAATTATGAAATTCTCAAGCAAAATTTAATTGGCTTAATGATTTGTTTTTAGAGTTCAGTAGGTGATTGCAGCTAGCTTTGCAGACAGAATTCAAATGGAATGACCCAAGTGTCTGATTAGCATCTGCATCCGAATGAAGATGTGTATCAACTGCGTAATGTCCAAAGGGAAAGGAACACAGAGGGGCTCTAGCATATATCCTTCAGGATATCTTGTACCAGTTTCTTACATCCTTGCTATAATCAATCTCCGTTTAGACTAATACACACACACACACACACACATACAGTTTATTATATTTCCTTTGCTTTTATAAAAATACTTATTTAACATGTACTTTACCAATTTTAGGCTTTTGTCGGCTGTTCTGAAAAGTCCCTGTCATTGAGACTATAGATAATTCAACTTCATATGCTCTAAAATTGTGTCATTTTTCCAAGGTCTGTGTTAATTCCTTTTTCTCTTAATGTCATCCTTAAAAATTCTTCCCATTCTTTCTTCCTATTTTCCCTGAGGAGTTCAGGTTTGGAATTATGCTTTGCTGTTCATTTCTTTGAAATTCCATGGGACTAATTTTCTCCCGTTTTTGTGTGATAATGTGTATTCACATGGTTAGAGGACTGAACACTGAAATCCTAGAGGGGGTTGACTATCCAGACATGGTTCTTTCAAGGAAATTTTCCTTCTCCTGAAGGATGAGACCATGAATAGACAACCATTTTGAAGGTTGAGAGATACATTACTCTGTACAACTCAGCTTGCATTTATCCTTGGCTTAAAGATTGGTTCATGCTTAAGAGTCAGCTCTTCTGACAGTGAGTGACAGTTAATGTCAGAAGATCAGGAAGAGGAACACTAGGAAATTTTAGAGAAGAAAATTGCATTTTAATTCAACTTTTACAGTGCAGAAAGTAGCATCTTTTGTGTAGGCTATGTACAGAAAAGACAGATTCTAAGCTTAGTTAAGTTTTAGGTTAAATCCAATACTTTTATGTTAATAAAAATGTTAGGATTTCTGAAATGTCATTTACTAAATCAATATATATTTTTGAGTACTTGCTATTTCCTGAAACTGTGCCAGCTACTTTAAGAATACAGAAGAAAAGGAAGGGGGAGGAAAAGGGGGAGGAGGATTTGGGAGAGGTATTTTCTAATTTAAAGGGAAAAATAATAAATTGAACGTTTAAATATTACTAAACAATTACATATAGGAGTAAATTGCATAAGTCTTGAGTAGTATAGAACATTTCATTCATCAATTAATTCAGTACATATTATTGAGAATATTGCTTGTGCCAGTCAACATGGTTTAGTTCAATCTTGAACAGTACAGTTTTAGTTGGCTTTCATGAGCGTTATATTTTAATCTAAACTTCTATGTGGAAGATAAACTGTATCTGGGTCTGTGGAAGATGGAATAGGTAGAGATGGAGAAGGAATGTTTCATTAACAATTATGGATAACAGAATGTAAAATGACTTTAGCATAATAACTGTCATTTTCCATAGATAACATCATAACAATGGTCATTCAATACAGGTTTTAATTTGTCCTTATACTAATGAAAAAAATAAAGTAAACATCAAAACTATAAGATTGTTTTGAGATTTAGAACTATTTGTTTTAGGATTTATGCTTCATAGTTTTAAGTCCAGATTCAAGTGCTTTCAATTTAGCTCCAACAGTGCTTTCTGTATGGGAGAGTGACAGTACTTTCTGTATGGGAGAGTGACCTATGCAAAGACTTGGAAACTCAATGATGTGTGGTGAAGGGTGGTGATGGGAGTTTCGAAAAGCTACACTGTTTAGGCCACGGAAAGTAAGGCAAAGCTAGTTTTTTGTTCTTGAATTAATTGATTTCAAGGAAGACATATTGGGGCTGGAGCGGTGGCTTGGTGTTAACGCGCTTGTCCAGCATGCGCAAGTACATGGTTTCAAACCCCAGCACCCACATACACAACTAAGTGTCTAAGCAATGCAAGCCATGTGAAAAACTCCCAAAAAAAATTTTGATTCTCTCTCTCTCACTGTCCTTCTCTCTTAAAAAAAAAAAAAAAGGGAACACATACTGTCTCAAATTACCTCAAAATAAAGATGATATTCCAAAAAGTTTTATACGGTCTGGAAATAGGGAAGTTGTAAAAATGGGCACAGTACAGTACAGTACGAAGTACTGTCCAGGCATCTCCCTGAGCACCTCTTCTCTTTTCCCGTCTAAAATAGCAAAGTATTTCAGTGTTCATATGGTTTGCAGAGTTACTATTACTATTTCATATTTTTCATCACCTTTGAATTCAGCCTATTAATAAGGGCCTTAGAAACTCAGTATTTTCCATTCAGATTTCTAAGTGATTGTATTTGATTAACTCAATCATTTTATAACAGGGCATACCACAGGCATTTTAGATTCAGATCAGAAGATAGAACTCACATAAGGATTATAAATAAAAGGTTGAGCACAAACCAGCTTACTTGCACTAACCAGGGAAAATTTATTAAAGAAAAGTTTTGACATAGTCTTAGGATTCTAAGGAGCTAAGTGAATGTCTCAGCCTGTGGACATGCTCATGAAAGATCAGAAAAAAATCCTAAGCTCTAATTTTAGAAAGTCCTACCAACTCTGTTCAAGCAGAGAATGAAAGCTAAAGCAGAATTATTAATTTCTGTGGCTGAGAATTGAAGGCATGCTACAAAACCAGAGCCTGTTTGCAAAGCTAGATTATTGGCTTCTGGCATGTACATAAATTTATCTAATAATTAGCTGACTGCTACATGACAAAATAATGACTCCAATGAGCAAATGTGACAAAGGATACTGATTTTACAGAATTTGTTCATAAAAGTTACTAAACAAACAATAACTGTAATAAACAGCAGCAACAATAAACCTAAAGAAGGCCAGATTTGATTTCCAGAGTTGCCACATTATATTATTAAAATTATTAAATTTTTTTGTTTGGTTAAAAGATCACAGATCTAATTTCAACAAAAAACTTCAAGATATACAAAGGAATGAGAAAACATAGCTTAAAACATGATAAAACACACAGACAAACATACAAATGAACCCAACAATCAATATAAATTGTCACTGAGAAATGCAGACATTGGGTTTATCATACTTCAAATCAGATATTTAAAATATGTTCTAAAGCTCAATGAAGCCACATTCTAAAAATCTAAATCAAAGTTAAGAGAGCAGTGTCTCCTCAAACATATAATTTCAATAAAGATAGAAATTATAGAAATGTATTAAATTAAAATTCTAGAATGAAAAGTACAGTAAATAAAATGTAAAATTCACTAGAAGGGACTAATTGTATGTTTGGCCGGGAAGAAGAGTCAGTGAAATTGCAAGTGAGTTTAATGAAATTAGTTTGAGGAGCATGAAGAAAAAATAATAAATAAAATTACAAAGTTTCAGGACCTATGAGACAATATGAGGAGGGGGGGGAAATCTAAAGAATATTTGAAACATAGATTCACGTTTTCTCAAAAAATCTAATTTGGAAAGTTTTGAACTCACTTATTAGAAATTCAATAGGATCTGCACCAAGACAAATCATAGTCAAACTATCAAAAGCCAAAGACAGACAGAAGATGATGGAAGCAGCAAGAGATAGAAACTAATCTCGTACAAGCCATCAACATTAAGATTAACAGCTGATTTTCTCACCAGTATTTGGCTTCTCTGGGGAGTCAAGTGTGCTACACAGAATTAATAACTTCCCTTGTCCCTCCCTCCACACCATCCCCTACTCTTCTCCCCACCTTCTTCCCCCTCTCTTCATAGCTAGTTTCCCCAGATTATGTGGTACTTTGAATGTGGTGTGTCTAGTAAATAAACTTCTCTAACTTTCACCCTATCTTTGGTTTTTACTCTAGCTTATGCAAATAAGAGAAAACATTAGCCTCTTAAGACTTTGGGTTTGACTTATTTTGCTCAGCATGATTTCTTTCCATTTTCATCCATTTACCTGCAAAAGCCATGATACCGTTCTTCTAATATCTCAGTAGAACTCCATTGTGTGTGTGTGTGTGTGCGCGCGCGCGTGTGTATGTATTGTGTCTGGATAACAAAGTATATATACGTTGGTTACTGATGGTTTGATAATGTTTCCCCCTCAATCGTATCTCTATATACTTCTAATAAAAAAAATGATGAAGAGATTAACATATTCTTAGATTTATACAAAACCTTGAATTTGTTGCTAGCAGACCTGCCCTGGAAGAAATGCTAAAGGAAGTATATCAAACTGATAGTGTATGTATGTATGTATCATATATATATATATATATATCTATCACAGTTTTCTTTTTATCCATTTATCCAGCGAGGGTCATGTGGATTGATTACTTAATTTAGCTGTTGTAAATCAAGCTGTTATAAATATTGATGTAGCTGTGTCTTTGTAGTGTGCTGATTCTAGCTCCTCTGGGAAAATGCCCAGGACTGGAATACCTGGGATACCTGGGTCATATCCTGTTGGGTTCTGTGCAAAAGGAAAATCGCCATACTGGACGCCATAATACTTCTCTTTCCTCCCCCTTCACGTTTTGTGCACTCTGAGCAAGGCGAGCTACACGCCTACCCCGGAGTGCTACTTTCTCTCTCTCTGCACCTTCCCGGTCAGTGATAGATGACTTCACCA
>PVKS010018958.1:14650-39319 GCA_004027875.1 Aplodontia rufa
TCTGCGGAGTGGCCCAGCTGCTTTGGCCCTGTCCGCCTGTCATCTGCTCTGAAGCGCTCCAGGGTGCCACAATATCCCTAATTTTTTTGAGGAGTCTCTATGCTTATTTCCAGAGTGACTGTACCAGTATGCAATTCCACCAACAGTGAGTTAGTTTTCCTTTCTCTGTGCTACGTCTCCATCATTTGTTATTGTTTGTATTCTTCATCTTTGCTATTCTGATTGGAGTGAGATGAAATCTTAATGTTTTGATTTGCATTTCTCTGATTGCTAGTAATGAAGAACATTGCCTCAAATTTATTAGCTTTTTGAACTTTCTCTGTTGAGAAGTTTCGGTTTTGCTTCATGGCCCATTTATTGATTGGATTGTTTGTGGTTTTGGTTATTTAACTTTTTGAGTTCTTTGTACAATCTGAATCTTTGTCCCCTGTCAAAAGTGTAGCAGGCCATGATTTTCTCTCATTCTATATGCTCTCTTTTGATGCTCATGACGAATTCCTTCCATGTGCAGAAGCTTCTTAGTATAAAGCAATCCCAATGATTGATTCTTGACTTTAATTCTTTCATTATGGGGGTCTTGCTGAGGAAGTGGGTGCTTACATTGGTATGCTGGAGTGTTGATTCCATTTTGTCTTCTAACAGTTGTAAGAAAGATTATCTTTCCTCCTAGCCATATTTTCCCCTTTTGTTGAATATCAGATGGTTAAAGATTTGTGGGTTTATCTCAGAGTCTTCTATTCTATTCTATTCCATTGGTCTTCACATCTATTTTTATACAGTATCACACTGTTTTTCTGTTTTTGTTACTACACCTCTGTAGTATAGTTTTAGGTCAGTTTTTGTTTTTATTTTATTTTTACACTTAGTAATGCTTTGGTTATTCTGGGTTTCTTATTGTTCCAAATGAATTTGAGAATTGATTTTTCTGTGTTAAGAGTGACATTGATATCTTTATAGGGATTGCATTGAATCTGTACAGTGTTTTTACTAGAGTGGCCATTTTAACCATATTGATTCTGCCTAAGCAAGAACATGGAATGTCTTGCCATCTTCTCAGGCCTTCTCCAATTTCTTTCTTCAGGGATCTATAGTTTTCATTGTAGAGGTCTTTTACTTCCTTTGTTAGATTAATTCCCAAATATTTTATCCTTTTTGAGGTTATTGTGAATGGGACAAATTTCCTGATTTCATCTTCAGCTGAATTACCGTTGGAGTATAGGAAAATTATAGATTTCTGGATGTTCATCTTTAACCTAACACTTTGCTAAATTGATTTATGAATTCCATAAGTCGTCTTATAGAAGCAAATAAAGATAGTTTGACCTCCTATTTTCCCATTAGTACCCCTTTGATTTCCTTCTCTTGTCTGATTGCTCTGGCTAGGGTTTCAAGGATTACATTGAATAAAAGTGGAGAGAGTGGGTAACCTTGTCTTGTTCCTGAGTTTAGTGGGAATGTTTTCAGTTTTTCTCCATTTAGTATAACGTTGGCTGAAGGCTTGTCATAAATGGCCCTTACATGGTTGAGGTAAACTTCTTTGATCCCAAACTTCTCCAGAGTCTTGAGCATAAATGAGTGTTGGACTTCATCAAAGGCCTTTTCTGCATCAATGGAGATGATCATATGATTTTTGTCTTTAATTCTGTTTAAGTGGTGTATCACATTTATTGATTTGCATATGTTGAACCAGCTCTGCATCTCTAGAATGAAACCCACTTGATCATGATGTATTATCTTTTTGATGTGTTTTTTAATATGTTTTGCTAGAATTTTATTTAGGATTTTTGTGTCTATATTCATTAGGAATATTGGTCTGTAGTTTTCTTTTCTTGGTGTGTCTTTGTTGGGTTTTAGTATTTATGGTTGCCTCCTAAAAAGTATTTGGAAGGGCTCCATCTCTTTCAATTTCATAGAATAGCTTACTAAGGAGAGGTATTAATTCTTCTGTAAAGGTCTGGTAGAACTCAGCTGCGAATCCATCAGGTTCTGGGTTTTTCTTTTTTGGAAGGCTTTAATTCCTGTTTCAATTTTACAACCTTATATTAGCTGTTTAGGTTTTTAGTATACTCCTGCATCGATTTAGGAATGTCGTATGTGGCTAGGAATTTGTCCATGTCTTCCAGCTTATCCAGTTTGAAGGAGTATAGTTTTTCAAAATAGGTTGTGATAATCCTCTGAATTTCGGATGGTTCAATGGTGATCTCTCCATTTCTGATTTTGTTAATTTGCTTCATCAATCTTTCTTTTGGTAAGATTGACTAGGGGTCTTTCAGTTTTATTTATTTTTTCAGAAAACAACTCTGATGCTTTTTTATATGTGGTTTCTCAAGATTTTTGATGAAGGCACTCAGTGCTATAAATTTTACTCTTGAGAATGCTTTTACACTATCCCATAGATTTTGATATATTTCATTTTCATTCTCTTCATTTTCAAGAATGTATTGATTTATGCCTTCTTATACTCCTTGATCTATTCTTCATTTTAGAGGATATTATTTGAGTGCAAGGGGGAAAAAATGGCAGACTACAGAGTCATGGGGACTGGACACTCTTTGACTTGAAACAAATAAGTGCCAGGAAAGCTGCTTTCCTGCAAGGTGTGTGTATTGGGAAAAGACTCGCCAAAACACAGTGCTAGTCAGTGGGAGATTCTCGGTGATTTGGAGATTTGGGTGTAGTTTGTGGAAGAGGAACTAATTCAGACACAGCTGGTTACCACCTCAACTGCATTTGCTCCCCAAGCAAAACAAGAACAAGGAAGACACTGATTATACAGCGTGACTGGTTCTTCCACACAGAGAGTGAGTGCATGTAGAAATGCCACATTCGGCCAAATTTAGGACAAATCAGCAGCTTCTCCACGGAGGGGGGCAGAGAGTGAAGGCTCCCACCACCCCTGAGGAGGCCCAGCAGTAGCAATCTTGACCATAATGCAGGCAAAAAGAAGACAGGTCACCAAACAGAGTTCTCTATAATTTTGTCAAGTCCCAACTTCCTGTTGCAGATAGGCTGAGTGCAGACAGGAGCTCTGCTTTGCACCTCTGCTGAGACAATTCCACAGATTCTTGATTCTCCTGCCTGCCTGACCCCTCCTGAGGAGATCTGGCAGTAGCCATCTTAACCATAGAGGCATGCAAAAAGGAGACAGGTCACCCAACAGACTTCTCCATGAGCCTGCCAAGTCCCTACCTTCTGTTACAGAAGGGCTGAGTACAGAAAGGAGTAATGTTTTGCACCTCAGCTGGGAATACTCAGTAACATCTTTGTGGGGGAGGGGAAAGCACATCCTCCTGCCTGACCATCCACCCATGAGGAGGTCTGGCAGTAGCCATCTTGACCACAGAGACAGGCAACAAGAAGGAGACACGTCACCAAAACTGATGTCTCCACAGTCTTTCCAAGTCCCAACCTCCTATGGCAGATAGGCTGAGTGCACACTGGAGCCCTGCTTTGCACCTCAGTTAGGACAACTCAGCAGCTTCTGTGCAGGGGAGGAGAGAGCAGATCCTCCCTCCCATCTGTGAGGAAGTATATAAGTAGCCATCCTGATTATAGAGGCAGACAAGGAGGAGACAGGATGCCCAAACAGATTTCTCCATAATACTGCCAGATCTTTGCAGACAGTCAGAGGTTGAACTTAGAAGAGCAGCTCTGGGACTAGCCCAGATAGCAACCCAGAGGGATTCAGGTAGGAAAAGCACAGTGAACCCCAGCTTAGCCTGGACCCCTTCTTTAAATTGGAGGGCCCACGTGACTTCCTAAAGAAGGTTCATAGCATGCAAGGGTGCCCAGGGTACAGGGCCAGGAGGTCTGGAAAAATTTCATATACATCCAGCAGAAGGAGTACTGCTCTGCACTCATCCCTCTGTGCCTAGAATCTGGATGCCCTCTCAAGCCACAGTTCCCCTAGTGGTGGCCAACTGGGGACATCCCCTAAGAGTGTGAATCTAATCAAGATCCCACAAGTGAACAATGAGAGAAGAGTCTCAGGACCTGCTCCCTGGCACCAACCCATACTTCACATTCAGTGAAAAAGAGCAGAACAAGCAATTCAAGTGTACATAAAGGCTCACAAAAAAAAAGGTGAAAAAATTTACTTGAAGTCAAGGTCCAATAAGAATTATTCAAAAATGAGAAATCAGATCAGAAAAGTTTCATACCAAACCTATACCTCCCCAAACATGGAGGCTATGGATAGGGAGCAGGAAGAAAACCTAGAAAAAATATCAATGATCTAATTACTAAAATAATCAAAGACCAAAAAGATCTAAAGAAGGAAATAAGTAAGCAAACACAGGATATGAAAACTTTAAACAAAAAATGGATACACTGAAAAGAGAAGTTTTAGAGTTGAAATCCTCAGTCATCAAATCAAAGGATCGATGGAGGAATTTAATAACAGATTAATTTATATAGAAAATAGAACCTCAGGCTTTGAAGAAAGAACTTCCAATAATGAAGATAGGCTAAGTAAGCTTGAACACACAGATGACAGAAGGAGAAAAAAACTCACAGAACATGAAGGGAATTTACAAAATGTCTGGAATGAGATGAGAAGAAATAATCTAAGAGTAATTTGGATACAATAAGAAATTGAAACACAAAAAAATGGCATAAAGAACATTCTCAAAGAAATAAAGAAAAATTTGCATATTAAAGTAGAATCAAATATGCTCATCCAAGTAGCATATAGAACACCCAATAGGGCTATTCAAATGAGAAGCTCATTATGACATATCATATTCAAAATGTGTAACAGGGAAATCAAGGAAAGAATATTAAAAGCTGCAAGAGAGAAATACCAAATGACATCCAGAGGCAAACCAATAAGGATTCCATCTGATTCTGGAAGGAGGTCTTTCAATGTCTGAATGACCACAACCTGCAGCTGAGAATATTACACACAGTAAGACTCAACTTCAAATTTGAAGATGACATAAGAACATTTCATGATAAGATCAAACTTGTATCATTCATGAACAGAAATCCAGAAATACAAAGAGGTCTCAAAAATAAACTCCATATCAAACAAGCAACCAATCTTCAAATTCCATGAACAGAGGAAATTCATTAAAAGTGCATGCTAGCAAAAGACAACCAAGACAGCACAGAACTTATGAACAAAGCTCAATGACTATAAGCCACAACCAAATAACTATCATAATACTTAATGTGAATGGTCTAAATGCACTAATCAAAAGACAGATTAACAGACTGGATCAAAAAACAATATTGAACAATATGCTGCTTATAGGATACTCATCTACAGTCAAAGACATCCACAGATTGTGGGTAAAAGGATAGAAAAAGAAATCTACCAGGCATCTGGCCCAAGAAAGCAAGCTGGTGTTGCAATACTTATATCCAACAAAGTAATTTCAATCATAAACTCATCAGAAGAGATAAAGAAGGCCACTGCATCATAGTAAAGGGAACAATGCATCAGGAAAATATAGCAATAGTAAATATATACTCTCCAAACTCAAATGCTCCCAACTATGTGGATAAATTTCTCCATGATATAAAACTACATATGGACTCCAACATGATAACACTGGGAGACTTTAATACCTCTACCACCAACAGACAGATCATCAAAGAAAAAAAGAATAAAAGATCTCCATCCTAAACAGCTCCCTAAATCAAATAGACTTAACAAACATCTATAGAGTATTCCACTCCAAATTGGCTGAGTTTACTTTCTCCTCAGCAGTGCATGGATCCTTCTCCAAAATAGATTATACTCTAGTTCACAAAGGAAATCTCAGCAAATTAAAAAATTAGAAATTATCCCATGTATCCTATCAGATCATGACACCATGACTCTATCAATTAACAGCAAAACTAATAACAGAAAATATATGTATACATGGAGATTGAATAATGCCCTATTAAATGAAGAATGGGTCCAAGAAGACATGAGAGCAGAAATCAAATTTTTGGAAGAGAATGAGAATGAAGACACAACATATCGAAAACTCTGAGACAGCATGAAAGCATTCGTAAGAGGAAAATTCATAGCATCAAATGCCTACTTTAAAAAACAGGAGAGATCATGGATAAATGATGCTCCACCTCAAATACCTACAAAAGGAAGAACAATCTAATTCCAAACCCAGAAGAAGACTGAAAAAAAATGAAGATCAGAGTAGAAATCAACACACTGAGAACAACAGCACAATTAAAAATTGACAAAACAAAGAGCTGGTCCTTTGAAAAAATAAATAGTACTGACAGACCTCCAATCAAGTTCACTAAAAGAAGGAAGGAAATGAAGCAAATCATCAAAATTACCTACAAAAAGGGAGTTATCACCACTGATCCCACATAAATCCAATGGATTATCAGAACCTATTTTGAAAAAGTATACTCCTCAAAATATCCATATATTCATGAATGCATAACAGTTCCCTCCAAAATATAAGACTGTTTAATGAATAAACAAATGGTAGAAGTTTTAAAATGAAAAAATTTAAAAAAATATGTATATATACATTAATATCGGTAGTTGGGGAGAATGCAATGGAGGTGTGAAACTGGGGAGTGGGTGGTGGGAGTGGAATCCTGGGTAAGGATTGGGTTCAAGTTGCATTGTCATCATGTGTGAATGTATGAATGTATAACAATGAATCCCTTCACTATGTAAGACTATGCTGCACCAATAAAAAGAAAAAATTAAAAATTAGATAATCTGGAAGACATTGGAAAAATTTCTAGACACATACAACATCCACAAGTCAATACAGTATGATATCGAAAGTCGAAACAGCCCCAAAACAGGCAGGCACTGAAACCCAAATAGCAATTAGAGGGCTTCCAAAGAAGAAAAGTCAAAGACCTGATGGTTTCTCAGCTGAGTATTCATACATATGAGGAGTGCTACAACTTCTCTTTATTAAAGTATTCCAAGAAATTGAAAATTAGAGAACTTTTCCAAACACTTTTTATGAGACAACCATATCTCTGAAACCAAAACCCAACAAAGACATCAAAAAAAAAAAAAAAAAAAAAAAAAAAAAAAAAAAAAAAAAAAAAAAAAAAAAAAAAAAAAAAAAAAAAAAAAAAGAAAGAAAAAAGAAAACCATAGACCAATATCCCTGATGAACATTGAAGTGAAAATCTTAAATGGAGTTCTAGCAAACCACATTAAAAAACACAAGTGGTCTTCATTCCAAGATGATTCAACATAGGCAAACCAATAAATGTGATTCACCACTTAAACAGAATTAAAGAAAAACACCACATGATCATCTCAATTGATGCAGAAAAGGTCTTTGATAAAATCCAGCACATATTTAAGTGCAAAACTCTGGAGAATATAGGGATAAAAGGTACCTGTGTTAACTATGTTAAGGCCATATAGACAAACCCTCAGCAAGTATACTAAATGGAGAAAAGCTTAAAGCATTTCCACTAAACTTGGGAACAAGACAAGGCTGCATGTTTTCACCACTTTTATTCAATATAGTCCTCTAGATCCTTGCCAGGGCAATCAAGCAGGAGAAGGAAATCAAAGGGATAAGAATATGAAGAGAAGTCAAACTATCCCTTTTTGTTGATGACATGACCCTATATTTGGAAGACCCAAAAAGCTCCACTAAAAAGCTGCTTGAGCTTATAAACAGATTTAGCAAAGTGGCAAGCTACAAGATCAACTCTCCTAAATCATTAGCTTTCCTATACTCTAACAATAATTGGGCAGAAGAAGAAATCAGGAAATCAGTTCTATTCACAATATCCTCAAAAAGAATATAATACTTGGGAATTAATATCACACAATATAGACTTTAAGACCATTTGTCTTTACTAGAAGCAAGGACATATTATAAAGATAAAAGGATCAATTAAGACTTATAAATATATATGTACCTATAAAAACTTCCAATCTTTTGAAGCAACAGCTGCTGAAATTGAAGGAGCAAGTATTATAGTTTTTAAACTCAACAATACTTGGAAAGTTTAATATCTCATTGTTAATGATGAATGGAAGTTAGAAGATAAGCAGGGAATCAAAACAAACACCACCAACATAAATCAAGAATGCAGAATATATCTACAGTAAATTATTTCTCAAATTGGGGTAGAGAATTTTCCCAAGTAGATATTCAGCATTTTCTAGGCTACCCCATTAAATGAGGATTAATTTGTAATTGAAATGATAGAAAATATGGTCTCTGAAATGGAATGACATAAAACATCAATAAGAGGAAAATATTTCAGAAACACACAAACATACGGAAGTTTAAAGAATACACTCCTAAATAATGAATAAGTTAAGGAATAAATTACAGTGGAAAGTAGAAAATAGGTTGAGACAAATGGAAATGAAAATACCGCTTGTGAAAAAATGATGAGATGCAGTTAAAGCAGTACTAAAGGAAAATCTATAGTTTAAATTCTTAACACTGAAATAAGAATTTAAAATAATAAACTAATAGCCACTTTAAGAAACTTGAAATTTAAAAGCAAATTAAACCCAAAGCAAACATAAAGAAAGAATAACAAAGATTAGAACAGAAATAAATGGAATAGCTTTTAAAAAAAGTAAAGAAAATCAATGAAACCAGAAATTGTTTGCATAAAGAACAAAATTAACAGACTTTTAGCAGCATTGACCTAGAAAAAATTTGAAAACTTACAAAAAATAAAAAATATACTAAAATCAGTAATAAAAAGGTGATATGACTATTGACTTTAGAGAAATAAAAGGAGTCTGAAGGAATACTACACGTCATAAACCATTTTGTCTCAACAAACAAGATGGCAGAAGAAATGGAAAAATTCTTCAAAAGAAAAACTGCCAAGACTGACTCACAAAGAAATACGGCACTTTAGTAGATTATACTAACTGCAAAGATTGAATTAGTAACAATAGATACCACAAAGAAAACCCTGGAACAGTAGATGAATTCAACTAAATGTTTAATGATCAATAAAATAGAAACAGTTATATACCTTAGTAACATGGTCACAGAAATCATTAACAAAATGATAGCTAATGGAATCCAGCAACATGCGAAAGAATGCTTTCCCACTATGATCAAGAGGAATTTATCCCAGGAATGTAGTGTTGGTTCAGCAGACAATAACAACAATAGCAACCACATGCACACACACACAACAATCAATTTGACACTCTATGCTATAGTTAAGATTGGATCTGGAATGTCCAAAGACCTGAGTGGGAAAGGCTTAGTCTCCAACTTAGCAGTACTAAGAGGTCGTAGTAGAAACTTAAAGAAGGGGTCTTATGTGAGGTCTGCTGTTCATTGAGGCATCCCTTTACAAGGGAGAGTGGGACCCCAGCCGCTTCCTCTTTCTTGACCCAGTCATGAAGTGACTGGTTTGCTCTGCCATGGTATGGTGCCTTCCCTCAGCCTCAAATCAACAGGCCAATTGATGTTGGACTGGAACGTCTGAAACTAGGTGCCAAAAGAACTTTTTCTGTGTAAAATTTGGTTATCTCAGGATTTGTTACAGTAATATAAAGCCCACTAACCCACTATATCGTGAGAAAGAAGGGAAGGAAACACATGATCTCAGGAGATGAAAAAAGAAATCCAACACCTTTTTTTAAAATTGAAACAACAATAAGCAATAAATAATAGGAACTTCTTCAACTAGAAAAGAGTGTTATGAAAAATCCATAGCTAGTTTCATATTTAATGCCAGAAGAGAATTCTCACTCCCGGGTATCAGGAACAAGGCAAGGATGTTTACCATTGCCACTTGATGTACTGAAGCTTCTATTCAGGGAACACAGTCAAGAACATTTGATGAGATGCATTCAGAATAGAAAGGAAACTGTCTTTATTATAGATAATATTAATCTTACACATAGAAAACCCTAAAGAGTAAAAAAAACAATTTAGTGCTAACAAACAAGTCCTTGAAGAATACAAGACATATTAATATAAAAATGAGATTTGTGCCTTTAGCAATAATAAATTAAAAATGGTGTTAATAAACAATTCTAACTGGACTCAGTGGCACATACCTGTAATCCCAGTCACTCAGGACCTGGAGGCAGGAGGATTATAAATTCAAGGCCAGACTTGGCAACTTAGACCCTATCTCAAAAAGGGGGACCTGAGGATCTGGCTCAGTGATAGAGCATCCCTGTGTTCAATCCCTAGTACCATACGTGCATGATCATGCTTGAGTATGAGTATACTCACACAAACGCGCGCGCACACACACACACCCAATTCTATTTAAAATAGATTTTAAAATCAAATACTTAAGAGTAATAGAAAGAGGGGCTGAAGTGGTGGCTCAGTGGTTTCGGTGCTTGCCTGGCAAGCTCAAGGACCCAGGTTCAAACCCCAGCACCACGTACACAACTAAGTGTTAGAGCAACTAAGGCCATGTGAAAAACTAAATAAAGTTGTTTCTCCCTTTCTCTGTCTCTCTCTCACACTGTCCCTCTCTCTTAAAAAAAAAAAAAAAGAGTAATAGATAAATGGTAATTCATTGGAAAACTTAATCCCCAAATTGGTATACAGATTCATTGTAACACATCATAATTTCAGTTACTGTTCAAAAATTTTAGTTTTCATTGACACACAATAATTGTGCATATTTATGGCACAGACTGTGATGATTCAATTTATGCATAAATTGTGGGATTTTTAATCTTCTCATCAAAGGCCTTTGTTTTGCAGAAATCGACAAGCATTTCAAAGGGACCCAGAACTGCCAAAACAATATTGAAAGAAAAAAAATTTGAAGGACTCAGTATTAAATATTATTACAAGTTTATAGTCATCAAGACAGTGCTGAATAGAAAAATCAAATAGAAATGAGAGTCCAGAAATAAATCCATACATCCATGGTTAATTGAATTTCTATGAAGTCTCTCAGGCTATTTCACAGGAGATAGGATGGTCTTTATCTGTAAATGCTGCTGGAAAAACTAAATATCTACTCACACAAGAATGAAGTTCCTCACATACAAAAATGAACTAAAGATTGATATAAGAATTATTTTAAAAACTCTAAGAAAAAAGGGGGAAAATGGAAATCAGCAGGTGAATGGCAAAATATCACTGGAATTCATTAATAGAAAAACAAGGAAAACTAGAGTCTCAGAAGCTAGGATACATTGAGCAAGGAAGAAAAACCACATAGTGGCCAAATAGCTCTGGCTGCAAGGACCACCACCTGGTGGTTTTGCTGCTGGATTGGCACAGAGGGAAGGAAGAAGACGCACAAATACAGGAAGGACAAATTGGCAACAAAACCCCGCCATCAGAAGGGCTTCCGCTCCTCAGCTGATCCCAGGGTCTGCATTACTGCACTAATCCAAACTGGCCACAGAGTGCCAGGGAGGTCACTTTCTTGAGAAGGAAGTTGGTCCAGGCAGCTGCTCTGAGAGCCATGAGTTCAGGTCAGAGGCTGCACCAGGTGTGGCACCATCAGTCACTGACTGCCCCCAAAGCCACATGATCTGATTGTCTCAGGCACTGTGATTTGGGACAAAGACAGGCCTCAGGAGCTGTGCATTCTGAGTGCCTCAGATCCTCAGTTCAGGGTGGAGACTGCCCCAGGAGCAGTCCTAATGGGACAGGAGTACCTCTTAGTCACCTCAAATTTGGGGCAGAGATGGCCCCAGGAGTTTTGTATGTTTTGAGCCAGTGAGGGCCTCAGGATCCATTAGTTTGAGACCACTTATGTCCCAGGTGCCAGGAATTCAGAGTGGCCATGGCCCCAGGATCTGCAAGCTTTCCTTGAAGTTTCCCTGGGATCCACAAAATTGTCAGAGACTGCTGCTGCTCTGGCCAAAGTGGGGCAGGAGTCTGCACAAGCGTTTACGAAAACGCCCTGGTTCTTACCCCAGGAAAGCTGAAAGGTAGCAGTGGCAGTGAAGGACTGCATCCCACCCCCACATGACAGGAATACTGGCAGGATTCCTAGGAGTCTGACTTCCAGCTGAAAATAGCAAAACCAGACCCTCCAGCAAACTCACCCTGAAAGTGCCTCATCCACTAGCCAGATGTGATCATCAACCCACCCGGGCTCTTTTGATTTCTTCAGTGGAAATAACCCACAGTCCTCCCAGTTTTTCATTGATGTTGATTTTTTATTTAATTTTGGTTTTTCATTTTTTGGCCTTTTTCACCCTATGGTTTGCTTTTGTTTGTGTTTGTGTTCTTGCAGACCAGCACATTTTGTTTTATGCTGTATAACATCCCGGTGGTGAACTTCTTTGTTACCCGCTTCTCTGCTTTCTTCTGACAACAGTTAAACATTATTCCTCTCTCTATCAATCTTCCTGTAAAGTCATTAACTCAGTCTCTTCTTTCTTTTTATTTTGTTAGAATATCCTACATCATCTCCACTCTCTTGCTGCTCTCACTCGAAATTCACAAATTCATTTCTATCTTCCTATCACATCTCCTTTGCTCTCAAGTCTATGAAGTAAATGACAAAATTGAAAATGGGTGTTTGCTTTTAAACTGGGTATAGTCTGACAGTTACAGTCTGGTGGAAGATAGTTGCTAATCATTCTACTCCTCTTCTAGGTGGTAATTAACATTGTAACAATTACAGAGGAAAAAAGTAATTAGTTCAGTGGTATTGTATGCAAGGGCTCTATGTATTAACTTTTCCCCCTTATCTCCTGAGGTATTGGAAATTGTAAAGGTCAATAACAATTCATGGGTTTGGAAGGCAGCTGTTGAACTGTACGATCCAAATTGTACCCCATCCCAAATAAGTGAAGAGATAAAAACCCCACAACACAACAACAAGGTCCCAAAGTAAAACAACAGTTGAGAAATCTCACATCCCATTCCCTGACACTGAAAAACCGAGGAAAAAGGGAAGCAATTCACTTCCTCAAACCCACAACACCCCAGCCAAGGATTCCATGGATAGGGACATGGATAAATATTTAGAAATATGTAACAACAACATAATTATTAAAATGATCAAATAATTAAAAGAACATTTAAGGAAGGAAGTACGAAAGCAATTACAGGAACTCGAAACCATTTTAATAAAGAATTAGAGATGCTGAAAAAAGATGTAGCAGACTCTTAGAATTAAAAAACACAGTCAACCAAGTTAAAAGCTCAATGGAAAATATTAATATCAGAGCAAACTCAGTAGAAAATAGCTCTTGAAGAAAGAACATCAAATAATTAAGACAGGGTGAGTAACCTTAAATGCATGGAGGATAGACAAGAAAAAAAACCTTATTAATCATGATCAATTCCCCAATCAAAAAACACAGATTAGCAGCCTGGATAAAAAAAAAAAATCCAACAGTATGGTGCTTATAGGAGACTACTTCACTGGAAAAGAGCCACAGATTGAAGGTAAAAGGTTGGAAAAATACCTACCATGTTTACGGCCCAAAAAAGCAAGCTGGTGTTGAAATACTCATATCCAACACAGTAGTTTTCAACCAAAAATTAGTCAAATAAGACAAAGAGCCATTACATCATAGTCAAGGGGACACTACATCAAGAAGATGTAACCAGAGTTAACATTTATATACCAAACTCCATTACTCCATGACATTAAACCACTTATAGATCTCAACACAATAATATTGGGAGACTTTAATATACCTTTATCACCAATAGATAGATAATCAAAACAAAAAATCTACAAAGAAGTCTCCAGCCTTAGCAACTCTATAAATCAAATGGACCTAATTGACATCTGCAGCATATCTCATCCCAAATTAGTGGAGTTTATCTTCTTTTCAGCAGGGGATCCTTTTCCAAAATAGATCATATCTGAGTCCACAAAAGCAATCTTAGTAAACAGAAAAAAGTTGATGTAATCCCATGTATCCTATCAGACCACAACAGTATGATCCTAACAATTGGCAGCAAGAAAAATAACAAGAAATACATAAATATATGGAGATTGAATAATACCCTCTTCAGTGAAGAATGGACCAAAGAAAAAATGAGAAGAGAAATCAAGAAATTCTTGGGAATGAATGAAAATGAAGGCATACCATATTGTAACTTCTGGGACAATGTGAAAGCATTCTTAAAGGTAAATATGTAGTACTGAGTGCCTTAATAAAAAATCAGGAGAGAGCCCAAATAAGCAAGCTTATGCTACATTAAAATCTTTAAAAAAGAATATTGAATCCCAAACCCAGCAGAAGTCAAGAAATAACCAAAATCAGAGCTGAAATCATTTAAATTGAGAACAACAACAAAATTACATAAAATTAACAAAACAAAAATTTGATTCTTTGAAAAAAAAATAAAATTTACAGACCCCTAGCTAACTTCACCAAAAGAAAGAATGAAATGAAGCAAATCAACAAAATCAGAAATGAAAATGGAGACATCACCACTGACTCATCTGATATCCAGAGGATTATCAGAAACTATTTTGAAAAACTATAATCCTCCCAGTTGGATAATCTGGAGGACATGGACAAATACCTATCTAAATACAACATTCCCAAATTGATGCAGGAGTATGTTAAGAACCTAAATGGGAACCAGCATCATGTGCAAAAGTCTAACAGCAATCACAGCCCTTCCAAAAAACAAAAGCCCAGGACCAGATGGATACACAGCTGAGTTCTACCAGACCTTTACAGAAGAATTAACACCTCTCCCTAGTAAGCTATTCTATGAAATTGAAAGAGACGGAACTCTCCCAAACACTTTTTATGAGGCAATCATAACCCTGATACCAAAACCCAACAAAGACACATCAACAAAAGGAAACTACAGACCAATTTCCCTGATGAACATAGACACAAAAATCCTTAATAACATTCTAGCAAACCTTATTCAAAAACACATCAAAAAGATAATACATCATAATCAAGTGGGCTTCATTCCAGGGACGCAGAGCTATTTCAACATATGCAAATCAATAAATGTGATACACCACTTAAATAGAATTAAAGACAAAACCATATGATCATCACAACCTGAGAATATGGAAAGAGATCCCATGTTCTTGGTTAGGCAGAATCAATATAGTTAAAATGGCCACTTTACTGAAAACACTGTACAGATTTAATGCAATCCCCATCAAGATGCCATTGTCTTCATAGATATAGAAAAATAAATTCTCAAATTCATTTGGAACGATAAACCCAGAAGAGACAAAGCACTACTAAGAAAACAAACAACAACAACAAAAAAAACAAGATAAGAGGGACCACATTACCTGACCTGAAATTATACTATTCAGCTATAGTAACAAAAACAGCAGGGTGTTGGTATCATAATAGACAGGAAGGCCACTGGAATATCATAGAAGACATTGAGACTAACCCACAAATCTTCAGCCATTTGATATTTGACAAAGAGGGTAAAAATATGGCTTGGAGGAAAGACAACCTGTTCAACAGATTGTGCTGGACAAACCGGACAGCCATGGGCAGAAGATTGAAATTAGATCCTTATCTCTCACCCTGCACAAAAATAAAATTAAAATGGATCAAAAAATTAGGAAAAGTCACTGAGACATTTCAGAAGTACATACTGGAAATCTTTTTTCTGGAACATCATGAGAAATTGCCCACAGGGACTTTCTATACTTTATAACTTGATAAAACTTCCCAAGGGTCTCCAAGAAGAGCATTCATAAAATTCACTTCATCTTCCAGGATTTCTGGGAAAGAGTTACTGGCCACAAAGCTCTGGAGAGGCCACCTGCACTGCAGGAACCTGGGGGAGAGGTCCAGCCTTGATCTAGCAAGAGGAAAATTGTCATGTAATGTTCCTCCACTGCTGTGTACTATTAGTGCTTAAACAACAGACTGGCTGACCAAAAGGAAGCATTTACATGGCCCTCCTTATTGCAATCAAGAATGGGTCTAGAACTGAGAGGCGCATGACTGATAACAGACAGATCAGGTACTCAGCAGCTTACCCTGTTTCTTAGACTCGTGTGGATCTTTGAGCAAGAACCTATTGATAAAGGGGTTTAAGGGGACAAATTATTATAACTGATTTTGTATAGATTTGAGATTGGAGAGAATGAAAATTGTTTTTAAACCTTTTGGGATACATATTAGTTTTGCTGGTAGCTTTTTGTGCTATTGTCAAATGTGCCCTGTGTGTTAAATATGTTGTATGTTTAGTAATGAAATAGTTTGGAACACTGGTTCCATCCTGTTGGAGACTGAAGCCAACATGACCCTTGGCTGGATGCCAGAGAAAAGTATTGGTAGTAAACAACTCTGCAAGAGGCTCAGCTGGCTTGCAACTTCCTGAGTAATTAGCAAACTGCCTGACCACATGACTAAGCTATTTGGCTGCTCTATTGTTGCAACTGATTATGTTTGTTCTGTGTCCCTATTGAGAGTTTTGTAAAAAATTAATACTGGGCATACAGGGAAATAGGAGAGGTAGAGAGAAGAAGAAAAGCCTTGAGAGTAGAAGCAGGGATTTTAGTGAGAGGAGATGTAAAAGCTTTGCCTCTAGAGAGATGGATAAAATAAAGTGTTTGGAGAACTTCAAATAGAAAAAGAAAAATAAAGAAGCAACCGAAGCACCAGAGCTGTTGTTGTGTCTCTCTGGGGGCAGGGGGCGCGACACCATCCAAATATCTTAACACCACCAGTTGGCCAACTGTTAGTGTTTTTAATATATTTATATATTCAATAACTTCCCTTTATCACATTCTAACTGTCTAATGAAACAGAGTCTCACTGTGGGGGCTCTCCTGGGACCTGCTTTAGAAAGGATTTCCTACATATGCAGTTTTCTACAGAAAAATATTAGTATTTATATTAATTTTCTATTTTATAATATTAAATAATAAGTAACACTGAGCAGTTCTTTGGTGTTTAAAGTTTGTCAACTATTTTCATGTATATCACCCCATTAGTAAGTCCACAGTGAAAGGATAAGTGTAATTGAAATAAAAAACTCATTTTTATGCAAATAAAATGATAAAAGTTCTGTGGTTGCATAATAGAGAACAAGGGGTAGGGAGCTAGAGAGGTAGCAGAGAAAGGGATTACAAAGTGACATGAGCATTACATTTGTGGTCATGGGTATGTTTAGTATCTTGAGTAAAGATGGTGTTTGGATGGAAAACTTTTCAGATTATACACTTTAGTATATTCTGGGTATTATATGTCAAATATAACACCATAAATCAATTTTTAGAAAGCTTATTTTTAGTTTCTCTGCCACATACTCATTGTTTGAATTTGTCAAATGATTTATGCAATCTCATTCTCAGTTTTGTCATGTGTAAGATAGCATCTTCCTGCATATAATACATGGATAAATAGGAGACAATTTAAACATACTTTGTAAATTTTAAAGTGCTTTACACATGTGACTTATATGATAGTTATTATCCAGCTAGTGAATATAAAGTAACAAATGGAAGAATTTCCATATAAGTCATTCAGAAAATTTTTATAAGAGACCAGCTACTGAGAAAAGAAAGAGACTGAAAGAGGAGTGTTGGGGGCGGGGGCAGAAGCTGGGGAGGACATAATAAGAAAGACCAAGATTGATATTCCTGACCAATCTTTTGAAATTTCCATTTAATTAACCAGTTCACAAAATCAGGGAGAAAACAATATGGCAGCCTGAATAGGCCAACATGTTCCCTATAGGTTCTAAAAATAGTACTATAAAACAGTTGTGTTATTTATTATTTCTTTTAAGTGAGGACAAACCTATTCAGCCAAATTACTTTAGAGAAAACTCTAAATGTAACTTATAAAGAAAACAGAGTTGGAAATCTGTATATTAGGCATGCCAGAACTATGGAACTAGAGATATGTTAATTAAGATAGTGGTGTGCTAGAATAAAGGAGACGTGTAGATCAAGGGAATAGAGTTGAGAATACAGAAATAAAGCCATAAACCTGTGGTTCAATTTGTTGTTGACCAAATTTATGGTAATATATAATTTTAAGTTCCTTTTTCTATAATATTTCACACATGAAAATTATAGGCACTATAGAGAAGGTTTTTTACCACAAATACCAATACCTTTACTGCCTCCCCAGAGGGAAATACTGTCACTTTTTGTTCTTTAATCTCCTAGATCTCCTTCAAATTTATTTACCAACACACCTGTGCACACCTGTGCACCTGAGCATTAACAAACACACATGCATTCAGTATCAGGTTGTTTATATTGTTCCTTATATTAAATTGATATTGATCTTAAATATTTGTACATAGTAAATTGGCATTATTCTTTTCTATACAGTATTCTATAGTATGAACATATCGTAGTTTTTTTAATGTGATTCTTATTGATGGATAATCAGTATTTTTTTCCTCCAAAATGTATCTCTGGTACATATAATACCCTTGCGTATTTCTACTTAAGAATCAGTCAGGTGTTTCTCTAGTGAAAATACAGTAAAATGGAACTTCTAGATAATGTATAATGTGCATTTTCATTTTTGAAAGATTTTTCCAAACTGTCCTCCAAATTAGTTAAACAAATTATCTTTCTTTCCAGCAATGTATGAGAGATGTCTATCTACACAGCTTCACTAGTACTTAATATTATCAAAATTTAAAATTATTCACAATCCAATGTGTGAAAAATTTATCTTATTTCTTATTATCTGCCCTGATTACTAATGAAGCTAAGCATTTTTCATGTGTTCTTTTGCAAATTGCTATCATAACCTTCATTAAATTTTCTATGGGGAAATTTTATTTTCTTAAGGACTTCAAAATTTTTTCTTACATTCTGTTAAGTATGTTAGACAGCTCTGACCACAATACACATTGTAAAAAATAGAATTGTAGAGCTGAAAGAAACTGAAGCCTTAGAGATCTAATAAGATCTTTTATATTTGACATTAAAACTATAAATAGGAAAAAAGATTTGCACATGGCATAGGGTGTGTTTAGTGTCAGTGCTTGATATTGAAGCTAGGTTTTTAAATGCTTAGCTCACTAATTATGCAGAAAATTTAAAATTATATATTAACTTATTCCTAGATTATGTTTACTAAATTTGTATCAAAGCAATGGGAGTGTCACCCCACACAAATTTTTTTAGTTGCAAAGTTACTGATTTGAAAAGCAGGATGTGTAAAATACCTCCTAAAGTTAAACTGCACATGAGACAAAGATCAAATGGCTTTATACAGTCTGTTTCCAATGATTCAAAGGATTTTATCAAGTTTCAACCTAATGTCTTATTCATTTAAAAGATCAATTTTGTTCTATTATTTTGACAGCAGAGAAAGATAATTTAAAAGCGACTGTATGGCCATCTAAATTTTCTTATACTCCACTGAGGTTAGAATAACCCTTAACCTAAAAAGATGGAGCATGGAATTCAAAGTGGTTTATACAAAGGACAAATAGTCTCTGTAGATCCAAATATCTTTTCAAAGTTTCCAACTTACATTGGAATTTTACTCTACCATGTCATTGTCATTTATTTAAAATAACTTTGGATACATAGTAGAAAGTTGTTTAACATTTGTATTATTACTAGCTCAGGCCATAAGTTGTGCATTATTTTTGTCTATTTCACTGAAAAAAAACATAACTTTAAAGTTAAGGTAGTTTTGAAATTAAAAGGCAGTAATACATCCAATGATTAATTTTAGTTACCATATAGTTTTCTTTCAAAATAAATTAGAGAACACAGTGATCCTCATAAATCACTTAAGATTCATTTGCTGTCTTTATCAAAGACATCTTGGTATTTCAGGACCATTGTCATTATTAACTGTTGACAATAAGGAAGCCAACAGTTTTATGTTTGTTGAGAGCTTTCAATGTGCATGACATTGGAAACTCACAGCAGTCAATAAGCTGCCTACTGACATTAGTACCACCTTATAGACGTGGAAGTCAAGATAGACAAGTAAAGCAATCTACCCAAGATAGCACAGAAAATGAAACCTAAATAGGACAGAATTGTCTATTGTCCATTTTCAGTTCTGTTACTTTTCTGATTCAATACTTTAAATATCAAATAGTAAAGTGTTATTTCCTATCTCTTGCTTTTCTCTAAGATTCCATTACACAAAAACACCAAAAATAAGATGAATGAATATTTAACAAGTGAAAACCTTTATGTTTAATGTAAATTCTTTCCATGAAGATGTACTATGGAAAATAAATTTATGGTTTTATGGTAACGAGACACAAAATGTTCAAGTATTGATAAAGAGTCATTAAGAGTGTTCTAAAACTATAATGTACTCTGATAACCTGTTAGTTTATATTGGTAGAGATTACATTGAAAAAATAATTCCTGGGTGATAGTTTCTTTGATCAGAATTATTTTTGGCACTAAATAACAGAAAACTAACACATATATAGGGATATTTTACATGTAAAGGGATTTTTTTCTCATACAAAATTATTGAGGGGTAAGTTATTACTAGAGTTGATCATACCTCTTTGCAATGGTATTGGCCTTTTCTACATGGTTGCAAAATGAGTGGGACAGCTTCCATCATCCTATCCATGTTTAAATGGCCAAAAATACAACAGTTGTTTCGGTTACCTCCATAAGAGAAGAAATGCTTTCTCAACAACTCCCAGATGAATTTGTTGCTTGGACAGCAAGGGGTTGTAGAAATTGAGATACCCATTGTCCTGACTTGTTTAGGCCCATAGTAATTCATCACCCGGGGCTACAGCAAACCCAATCAAGGTTGTTAGTTAGAGAGAAGTGGGAGGATGGATTTCTGTTAAGAAATTCTTTTGTTCAGAATGGTGTGACTGTAAACAAAAATGGTAACTACAAACAAAATTTCCAAGTATTTCTTATCATTTAGAGTGTCTTAAAAACTACAGTGTCCTGGTGCAATGTTAGTTTATATTGGTATAGTGACAAAGAAGTACTCTGATTTGTAATGTTTAAGATCAAAAGCAAGATGTATATTATAAACACCATATTGTGGTAACATTGTATAGCTTTTGAAGGCAGACCCTACCAAATAGTACAACCATAGTCGAACTAAGCAAACTCTTTGAACCATAGGTTTTACAGAAATAAAAGTTCCTAACTCATATTAGATAGGATGAATCAAGTGAGCATACACCATATACCATTCCTGGCATCTATTACATGATTGCATTATTTGCTGAAAACCTAGTTATTTTAACAGACTTTGAAACCTAATTCATGCTCAGGAATGTAGATGACTCTTAGGTGCTTAAATAAAAGTCAAATGTGAATATTCTCAGGAATTCTGACTTTCCTCCATGAAGCATTCAAAAAGGCCCATGCTCCTTTATCATTTAGCTTTCTATCAAACAGGGCCTTATAATCATCTTCTTCTTTTTATTGGTTCTTTCTTTAGGTATATATGATATAACATTATACGATGGCATAATTATACAGGTATGGAGCTTAACTTGTTCTGATTTAGTTTCCAGTTTTCCCCCTTTCCTTCCCTTCTACCTGCCCCATTTGTTTTCTTACATACATGACAATAGGATATACATTGACACAATTAGAAAAGCTTGGAGTGTACCTTGTTTTGACTCAGTTCCAAGTATTTTTCTTCCCCTCCCTTCCTTCCTCGCTCTGTAATTGTTCAATATAATTGACAATTGGATAAACATTGCCATTTTTATGAAACATGTTGTTTAACTTATTTTAATTGAGTCCTCATTATTCCCCCACCCAGTCACCCTGTTTTCCTCCCTCTACACTTCTGGATTTTCTGTTATTTCCTAAGTTTTCTTTTTTAATTTAATGAGTTATTGATATACATGTTGATGAGATTCACTATGATATGTTCATGTATGAACACAAAAAAGTTAAATCTGATTCCTTTCATGAACTTTCCCTATTACATTCCTCCTTTCTCCATTTTCTTCCCCTTTGACTATTCTTTTGTTCTTTTCCTTATTTTGTATTAGCTTTCACATATCAGAAAGAACATTTGACTTTGTTTTTTTGAGACTGGTTTCTTTCACTTAACATGATATCCTCTAGTTCCATCCATTTGTCTGCAAATGCCATAGTATCATTCTTCCTTATGGCCGAGTAATACTTCATTGTGTGTATTTGCCACAATTTCTTTATTCATTCATCAGTTGAAGGACATCTTGGTTGGTTCCATAGTTTAGCTATTGTGAATTGAGCTGCTATGAACAATGATGAGTCTATATCACTGTAGTATGCTGATTTTAGGTCCTTTGGATATTTACCAAAGAGTGAGTTTGCTGGGTTGAATGGTAATCTTCTGCATCTACCTGGCAGAAGAGAAAAGAAACTTAAAAATTTAGACTCCAAAGTGATACAGGTAAATTTTTCTGACAAACCATTGTTTAGAACTAGATATTTGACTGCATCTAAATGCAAGGAGGTCTGTAAATGTAATCCACTCTAGATGTCAGCAACAAATCCATAGTCAGGAAGAGGAAGGATACATTTTGGTGGCAGCTAGTCATCACTTCTACAATACTTAATAATTATGAGTAATTTAAAAAAACATTTATCCTTTCTAAGTGAACTAGATTTTAAGTGAGATGAGCACTATGAACTGTCAATAATGAATGCAGCTTGACTTTTATCAGTAGCTGTTTACACAAATACAGTGCAATATAGTAGTTTCATGAATGTGGAAGCCAGATTTCCTGCACTCAAATTTTTGAGTCCACCAATTCCCGGTTGTATGATTTGGGGTAAGTTACTTAACTATGATTTCTTCTCTAAAAATGAGAATACTTAAATGAATCACATATGCCATGCAAGTTATTGTGAGGATTAATTATTAATACTGTTAAACTCTGAAGGCGATAATTATTGGTGCCTAGTGTACATTACATATTTACATTGGATTTTGTTTCATTTCTGGAATATGTGTATGATATATACACCTCATCAAATATTTAATGAATATCAACAATGTGTGAAAGAAGAACAGAGGCATATTAAATAGTATTTGTTAACTATGCTTACAGAGACTATGGGAACATAGAAAATCCCCAGATAGGTGGAGCTATACTCAGAATATTATGGAATCATCTATTGTATTGAAGGAGTCAGGGAAATCTATGTGAGGAAGGTGCCTTTTGATAGAGTAGTGTGCAAAATCATGGTAAGGGTGAAGCAAGGTTCAACAGTGTCTTAATTTGAAGGAGAATTCAGTGTATGACTTTAGTATCTCTTTTACAGAGAAGATATTGAGGTATGAATTAGATCATATAGGAAGTCATGGATGCCAATGGAATTTTCCTAAGAATTTTACATTTTCAGTGGACTTACCCATGAAGGTAGAAAATGAGAAGACACAGGAAAATGGTGATGATGATAATAGTGGTGGTGATGATATTAATGCAAATGATGCTGATAAACTTGTATTTAATTTTATATAACTTATGATTGAGAACTAGAGACAGTTATAAAGAAATACCAGTTTTCTGGAAATTGAAAGTGGAGGTTAATGCTAAGTGAAGAAAAATTGAAAGCCCTTTATAATCAATGGTTATAATTTTAGTATCTGCATCATTTGTAACAAATGCTAAATAGAATAAATGTGTTCCATATAGTAATCATATAACCAGAATCACCTAGTCTTTTGCTTTTCTCTTTATTCACCATTTACAGAAATTCTACCTTCATGTTGGTGAGGAAAGAAAGTGAAATATTTTGCTTAATTCTCAATAATCAGGTATTTCATACCAACATAGAATCAATCAACTATAAAAGTCTAGAGTAAAAGATCTGACTTTGAATTTTGAATTCCATAAATTATGTATGATAATATATGGTTAGATTACTTGACCTACAAATTTTTTAGGATTGATCTATCATAAAACTATGAGAAGCTTTTACTAAAAATATTTTGAGCCAAAATGAAAATTTATTTTCTAGGAGCACAATCCATGGCCTAGATGTCTGTATCATCTTTCTAGGGCTGGTTTCCGCTTTCAAGTTGTCCCCATCTAGTCATAAAATATACATTGGTGTGTGTGTGTGTGTGTGTGTATATATATATATATACACACACATACATGTACATATACATCTATACATATATTTTATATATATATATATATACACACAGTGATACATACACTTTTCCAAGGATTTCATCCTGATGAAGCAATGTATAAGGCTGAAAGAAAAGCCACATTTTCTTCTTTTCTCTTCTAAGAGGAAATATAATTTCCCAGAAGCCTTCAGAAGATGTCATGCAATGTCTAAAGGCTAAATTGCATCCATTGTACATCAACCAATATCAAAGGAAATGAACTTATTTTGTTGAAGAGGAGTTTAGCGTTTCCAAAAGTGTGTAGTCACTGATTGTCAAACATTAGACTTCTGTTAACATAGTAAAGGGGTGGCTTTTGGAAGGCAACATTTGAAGATTGCCATACCCTTTTTGACCTATAATGTTCTCAGCTACAAAAATGTGACTATGGTAGGTTTTTTAGATGAGGCTGCAGTTTGAAATGATTTGGAATTGTTTATAGTTTTCCACTTCTCATAACATAAAGAAAAAAGGACAAAAAAATCTCTATCTCATACCTTTCATCCAACCTGAGATGTATTAAGTATCTTATTTAATGGACTTTTAAAGGAAAACCAGTGTCCCAAGAAGGGAATTGCCTGTAAATTATGCATGTCAATATGAGGGATAGGAAAAGGAGAAGCACACACCAGTCTTCCTTGTCCAAGTTCAAATCTGGTGCATAAGTGTTTTTGATTTACAACATCTAAATGCTGCTTCAGAAAGCAACTTGAGTAATATATGCAAAG